>JAKTVV010000079.1:0-48464 GCA_030581715.1 Petasospora mississippiensis | reverse complement strand
CTTGGATAATATCACTCTTTTGTGACTATAAATTACTAGGCTCTACATATATATGCGGCGAAGAAGTAGCAAGTTTCTTCCCTTGGTAGTGGGTTTGGGTTCTCTAGGTGGGAACTATCTGTCGGAGACTGGCGTGGCTTCAGTGGGCTTTATCTTCCACAAACCATTCGACTTTCTCGCCACAGTTGAGGCATCTGGTGTCTATCAGGGACTGCTACGTATACTATTCCGAAAAAAAGCTATTGCTTCACCCAGAATGGCTTGACAGGGTGCCAAGTAAGAGAGGCAGCCCGGTATGGGGACATTTCCATTATTATTTAATTATACTAATGATCAACTGATTTTCAACAATCTAGCTACTGCTAGCTCATGTATTAGTACTACTACTACGTTTACTAATATAATTAATATTATTATTAAATATATAAATATTATGCTTGCATGGTCCAACTAGATACCAAATAAGAACAATGGCTACCGGAGTTTACTTTCTGATCATCATAATTAATATTATCGCATTAATGATATCATTAATTATTTATACTAATCGCCAAATATGGCATTGAAAACAGCATCAAAAGATTAACACGCATTCAATGAGTGTATGAAAAATATCACAATGCCTGGATACGCTCATGGTGCTGAGTATTTGAATTTAATAACTAGGGTAGGTGTCCAGGTGTTCTGCGCTATAACATTGCGGTGTTCGGGTGTTATTTGACCACATCACGAGGGAAGTTAATACATTGTGACATTGGTCCCCAATATTTGGATCAGCAGAGGGACATGCATGAGATCACATAATATTAGTCGGAGTACTTTAGAATGCTGAAGTAGCTATACGATCCAGGGGCAGCTAAAGCTTACACTTTATAGAAGCTGGTCCTCCTACAAATTCTGAGTTTTGCATATATAGTAAGTGGCTTGCAGTAGCTTCTATTTTGTCTTAGTCACAGATTTATCAACTCATCTATCCTAAAATCTTAAGGAGGATGAATTATAGAGCAGAATCAATATTCTCACGTGACCTGAGAGACAAGCTGAATAGTTGGATTTGTTGAAAACACTTTCAACAACAAGTCCGTGATAGTTTAGTGGCTAGAATCCCCGCTTGTCGCGCGGGGGACCAGGGTTCAATTCCCTGTCGCGGAGTATTTTTTTTTCTTCCCCACGCAGCTGGATTTTTGATATTCTCGGATCAACACTCTTACGCTCAAAAATTAGTAAAGCTCATATTATATTGAAAAAGATCGCGTAGAAGCTATCGTTGATATGGAGTACAACGCAAGACTCATCCATTCTCGATCTCCGTTCCTACAATGTAAGTTAAAGCCAGTTATTATATCGATAAGAGTGTTATAAAGACAAACAAAAAAGAAAGACAAATGCATAATCACAGTAAGAACTTTTCCCTATCACTCAAACGTTTTAATTCAGATTTCAGCAGCCTCGGCAAACTGGGCCAGCTTTTTGATACCCAAAGCCCACTGACCAGTCTCATCACCGTGGGTAGACATGATCTGTTGATGGATCTCAACTGCATTTGTGTATTGTTTAGCAGACAGAGCATCGGCATACTTGTGCAACAATTGAAGAGTTGGTTCAGTCAACAGGTCCTGGTTGTTCAGATGATCATACAAGATGTTCAATCTCTTACCGGCATCAGCAAATTGCTTGGTGAATTGTTCCGGCACCTTTGGTTTGGTTTGTTCGAAAGTAGAACTCAACACCTCAAAGAGCTTCTTATGCTCAGCTGGGATGTGTTCACGATCACCGGCAGGGTACTTCTCCTTGGATCCAGTTGGTGCATGCTGAGCAGTTGGAGGTGTAGAAGTAGATGACGGACCCTTTGGTGGGGCAGTTGGGCCCTTTGGTGGAGCACTTGGCACCTTTGGTGGAGCACCGTAGGAAGATGGAACACCGTAAGGAGCAGCCGGAACAGATTGTTGTGGAGCGTAAGCAGATGGAGCACCACTAGTCTGTGTTGGGGCATATGGGTTGGCAACTGGCTGAGCAACAGGTGGTGGTGGAACACCATATGGGTTGGACATAGGCGGAAGGCCATTTGCCTGTGGTGGAGCGTATGAGTTGTTGATAGATGTTGCTGGCGTGGAACCCGGAGCTGGAGCATATGGGTTCTTTGGTGGGGCAGATGGTGTAGAACCATTTGGAGGAGGTGGGGCAAATCCATTACCCACGCTTGGAAGGTTGTTCAAAGCTGGGATGTTTGGTTGAGGAGAAGCTGGGGCGTAACGGTTTGTTACTTGTGGTGGTGGAGCTGGCTTAGCCTCTGGCAAAGTTGGTGTCTTTCTGGACTTGGACACAGATCTTGGAGGAGGAGGCATAACTGGAGCATTGGCAAACGATGCGTTACGACTCAATGCCGGTGGCTGGGATGGAGAAGCAGAGGCACCGTTCAAAGATGGAGAAGCAACAGCAGCCGGAGTGGAACGACGGACTGGCTGTTGGTGGAAGGTTGATGGCAAATCATTCCAGCCTTCTGTCTCGTTCTTTCTGGCTCTTGGTGGAGGTGGAACCGCTGCTTGTGTAGCAGCAGGGGTTGGCGCAACAGCTGGCTTGTATGGATTATATGAAGGGGTAGCAGCTGGCTGACCATAGAGTGGAGTCTTCTGAGTGTATGGGGACTGAGACACTGGCTGGTATCCGTAAGCTGGAGCAGATGGTGTACCGGCAGCTGGCGTAGCACCAGCGTTTGGAAGGTAAGGATTAGTTGGCACAGCTCTTGGGATATGTGTCTGAGCTTGCTGAACTGGAGGAATACCAGTGGAACCGGAACCTGGGATGGATGGAGCACCAGCAGAGCTTAGGTTACCGTAACGAGAGGCACCAGCCTTTCTAGAGGAAGCAGTTTGAGCCCTGACAACACCAGTGGCCTTGGCAATACGTTCCTGCTCAAGCTTGACAGCTGGGACATCACTTGGTAGTAGTGACAGGAACTTGGAGGCGAGCTCAAACTGACCGTTGGTAGAGATAATGTTGATGTACTCAAGAATTGTGGTCAAGGTGGAACTTGTCTCAGTGATAGGAGCATCCAGGTTGAGAGTAGATCTGTAAGCACTGAACTTCTCAACAAATTCAGACAAAGCAGCAAAGTGAGCATCATAGGCAGATGTCTTATCGGAAGATAAAATCTTCTCCTCCAACGCCTTCAACTCGGAGGTCCAAATCTCAGCAACCTTGTCCAAGGCGGAGGCGTTGATGTAAGTGACAATAGAATTTTCACGATTTTTGACGGGGTCAGCAGCAAGAATTCTGTCACCCAGAGTAGCAAACTGTGTCTTGGAAACCTCCGGTGTTGTAGCATATGTTTTGATGGCGGTACCGATGTCTTTCCAGTTGGAAACATCACCATTTTCAACCAAGTCGGAAACATCGTTGGAACTGACAGAGTACAACAGACGGGCAACGCAATTGTCACCACCAAACTTGTTGAAGTAGTAGTTACTCACCTTCTCCTTAAGTTCTTGTGGACCATTCAAGGCAATGATTAGAGCTTCAACCAATTTATCCTCTTTCAAAGAGATATCGACAGCCTTGGACAACTTCTTTGTCAACAGAGCTTGGACAAGATCTTTAGAGTCGTCAGACAACGTGAACTCGCCAGAAGGAGAGTACTTAGGATGGTCATTCAAGTCAGTGAAGAACTCTTCACCAGACTTATCGCCTTCCTGAGAAGCTGGGACATCATCGGACAGCTTCAAAGCAATGAACTTTTCAAAGACATCAGAAGTGCCATCCAGACTGTTCAACAATTCCCAGTCAGCCTTGTTAACACTTTCGAAAGAGTCCTCCAGACGGCTCTCGATGATTGGCTTGAAATCGCCAGTGTTCAAAGCTGTAGTCAGCTTCTCATTAGCATTGGAGCCTGGTAATGGAGCCTTCGCGACTTTGATCTCAGAGGTCTTATCACCAGTCTTCGAGAGAGTGACAATCTTACCACCGAAACCAAACGAGACGGAGGAGTGACGACCGTACCAGTTTGGTGCCTGCTTGATGAAGTATTCGGGTTGCTGAGTCTCGGTCGTTGAGATCTCATTCCAGAAGTCGTTATCGTTGGTAGAGTTGATTCTGGCATTAACTGGTGGAGAGGTGTCCTGGAGAGACTGGATGACCACCTTCTTATCAAAGCTAGATGTGGCAAAGATGTCCGGAGCCTGTGGAGCGAACCTGGTCTTGAAAGCCCAGTTAGCAGTAGTTGGATACTGGGCCAGCTTGTCTCCAGAGACAGGGTTCCACAGAATGGTGGTGTTGTCCTTACCGCACGACAGAAGCAAGTTCGGGTCTCTGGCGTTCCAATCCAGGGATAGAACACCCTTTTTATGCCCTGTGAGGACGGCCTCTGGAGCATTGGAGTTTCTCAAGTCCCATGTCAGAATCAGAGGCACACCATCCGCTTCTGAGGCCGTGATGAGCTTGGTGCTCTGGGTTGGGTGCCACGCAACAGTCGAGAGCGTAGCACGGGAGCCGGTTTGAGACGTGTACGTGAGATGGAGCACCTCCTTCTTGGACTTCAAGTCCCAGATCGAAGTGTAGCCGGCAGAGCCTGCGGAGGCGAAGATGTGGCTAACACACTTGTTCCAGGACACAGATGTCACTGTGTCCATTGGCGTCATCGCAGTTCCTGGCGTGAACGGCTCCAGGTTGGCGAGTTTGGTTGTATCCCAGATGTAGATCGAGCTGTTAGCTCCTCCAGAGGCCAGAACGTTGTGCTGGATCGGGTTGAACTGGAGGGACTTGATTGGTCCGGTGTGTTTTGTGGCTGTTGCGACAGAGGTGACGGTCTTATCGGAGTGGAGCTTCTCTGTGTTCCAGAACTGGATTGCGCCGTTTTCAAGGCCACCAGCAAGAAGGACGTTGTTCTTCGACCAATCAAGATCGTGGAACTTGGCCTCGGCCTCAACCGTGAGAACAGGCTCACGGTCGTACAGAGAGTGGAAAGACAGCGAGGAGCTGGAGGAGAAGTCATCATCAATCACACCAGCAGAAGTTCCAGTGGCAAGCACAGGGATTGCGTCGTTGGACCATGCGAACGTGGCTGTGTGTGGGATTTCGTTGATCTTGACCATTGTTGATGGAGCAAAGGCGGGAAAAAACGAGGAAAAGAGGAAAAAAGGAGCTGAAAAGGACAGAGGCTAACGGATGAAGGGACAGGAGATGATATTAGCAGTACAATAGCGATATGAGGTGATATCAACAGTCCAATCGCGTTACAAAGCTGGAACAGAATATCTGGCCAGGCTGTTCAAAGCGGCTCAGGGGACAAAAGGCGGTCTGCGGCGGGGCTGAGTGCAGATATTTGCGTAGAAAAGCGATACTTCGGGTGTGGCTTTCCGTGCGCTTCCAGATGAGCTCTCCTTTCAGCGATTGGACCAGTGGAGGTGTTATAAAGGGTGGAAATGGTGTTGTTGTTGACGTGTTTGGGCGGCTTTGCTGGTGGCTTTTTCTGGGCGATCCAGATCGCGGGCGCGAAAGTGGGGGAAATGTCCCAAAAAGGCAATCGCCGTTTCAGGACATATTGACGGAATCGTCCACAAAGCACATCTTCCCTTTTAGGCAGAATCCACAAAGCTGGGGACTTTCCCGTTGCACTCACCGAGTCTGAATAATGAGTGCCAAACAGCCCGTTTCGGTGGACGACGAACCTGACGAATGGTATGCTCTTTAGTACCCATTTTCATTTCTCTAGGACGCTAACAGCCTTTTATTAGGGACAAGAGAATCAACAAAACCGGTTGTGCTGGTAAGTTATTTGCCGAGAATACTCACTGGAACATTACTAACGGATTGTAGAGGAGAATTTGAAACTCACTCTGTGTCACGCCGACAAAGGCGACTGGAGACAGTGCACAAAAGAGGTAAGCATTGGCCCGTGGCTTTGGTGGAGATTGTTTGACTAACTACGAAGCAGATGGAGGAGTTCAGGAGATGCTGGGCGCAGAACCAGAACGATCTGAGAACATCCACCGTGGAAAGCGACGAGAAGATGTGAAGTGTGTAAATATGAAGTTATGGCAAATATAGCTGGGGATTTTGGACATGCGCTAAGAGCTTGTAATATAGCGAAATATAGCGAAATATAGTTGAAATATAGCTGAAATATAGCTGAAATATAGCTGAAAATATTATAGAGATTATGATAAAGACACATGTCTGTCTTTTGAAGGTGATGCTATGGTAAGACATATAGCGGTGCACAATCAGAGAGGATATATAGTTTTGTAAATTCACAGTAGGGGCGAGACATACAGCTGAAAAAGCGAAAGCATACGGAAAGAGAATATAGTTGAGAGATGTGATGCTACAGTGATATTATGAGATAAAATAGCCATCTTCCATTGTAGAATAGCAAATCAATCAAAAGGAGATTCTCATTAACTCATGGGTCTGTCATATGCTTACTTTTCACGATTATCTTTTCATTACCTGGCATTTATTATACATATTTCACAATATACCATATATGATTCAATTATTTATGATATATTTATTAACACTATATATCCCAATGTACCATATATGATTCAATTAATAATGATATATGAACCTCTTCCACCTTCGCAAAAACCACCCAAACCACCCAAACAGGAAATTGCCGCATCCGGGACCCGAGATGCGCGCGGGCTCGAATTTTTTTTAATACCCATAACCAAGCTCATCTCTCCACCTTTTCACGCCTACAAATTCAGAAAAAGCCTAACAAACTCAGAAAAGTCATCCACAGATGTCACTCAAGACAACGTACTCGTCCAACGAGCTCACTCCGTTCTACGTCGGCGCTGCGCTCGCATCGCTGTCCCACGACGGCTCTCTATTGGCTACTGCAGTAGTAGAGGACATCGTCATCACAGATCTCACCACCAACGCCATTCTTCACAAAATCGAGGGTGACGGCGAGCCAATCACGTGCATGCAGCTCACACCTGACGGCTCCTATCTCGGAGTGGTATCACAGAGCCAGCAGCTCCGTATTTTCTCCGTCGCCTCAGGAAAATGTGTCAAAGCCCACAGACTTCCATCTCCAGCCTACGTCTGTGCTGCTGATTCCACCTCCACGCTGTTGGCTCTTGGCTGTGCTGATGGAGGTGTTATTGTCTATGATGTTGAGAATGGCTTTGTCACACATTCGCTCAAGGGCCACGGAACAACCGTCTCTGCGCTCTGTTTCCACGGAGTTCTGAACTCGTCCAAGTGGCTCTTGGCCTCTGGAGACACCCACGGAATGATCAAAGTGTGGGACCTGGTTAAGAGGAAGGCCCTGGCCACGTTGAACGAGCACTCCAACGCTGTGAGAGGATTGGCGTTCCAGGACGGTGTTCTCATCAGTGGTGGCCGTGATGATGTGTTGATGGTGTGGGACACTCAGCGTTTCAAAGTCGTGAAGACTCTCTCCACGCAGCAGCAAGTTGAAGCCGTAGGCTTCGTTGACGAGAGTGACACCGATATTGTCTACACAGCGGGCGGTGACGGTGTGTTGAAGGTGTGGAGACTCTCCACAGGAAGAGTTATCACCAGTACTAAACAGCCAGTGGAAGAGCTGCTCATCGTGGGCGTTCTGCCCACGGACCACCAGACCAAGTTCGTCGTCTTCAGCGACCAGACACTCGTGGAGATTGACACCACAGGAATTGAGGAGGATATGGAGATCCCCGTGGAGAGAACAATTGCTGGTAACCACGGAACCATCGCAGACATGAGATACTGCGGGCCGCACCGCTCGCTCTTAGCTCTCGCTACGAACTCGCCAGCTCTGCGTATTGTTGATCCAATCAACACTCCGCTTGATGTGTCCATCCTGGAGGGCCACACGGACTTGCTCAATGCTGTGGATGCGTCTGTTGACGGTTTGTGGATCGCCACAGCTGGTAAAGACAACGAGGCGAGACTGTGGCATTGGGACGATGAAGAGGAGCAGTTTGAGTGCTATGCTGTTTTCCAGGGCCACTCAGCGTCGGTATCTGGTGTTGCAATCCAGAGAAGTTTTGAGGGAACACCAAAGTTCATCCTCACAGCTTCTTCTGACCTCACGGTGAAGAAGTGGAGAGTCCCTAAGCAGAAGGAGTCCGACGAGCTGCCACACACCATCAAGACCTCAGAATATACCAGAAGAGCCCATGATAAAGACATCAACGGGCTGGACATCTCGCCAAACGACCAGTTCTTTGCTACAGCTTCCTATGACAAGACAGGCAAAGTATGGGATCTCGACTCGGGCGAGGTTGTCGGTGTTCTGAAGGGCCACAAGCGTGGTTTGTGGGATGTCCGTTTCAGTGTTTACGATAAGTCGCTGGTTACATCTTCGGGTGACAAGACCTTGAAACAATGGTCTCTCACTGATTTCTCATGCATGAAGACATTTGAGGGCCACACCAATGCTGTTCAGAGAGCTGAGTTCCTGAATGGTGAGAAGCAAATCATCTCCACTGGTGCTGATGGACTCATCAAGATCTGGGACATCTCCACGGGAGAATGTGTCCAGACTCTGGATAAGCACGCCAACAGAATCTGGGCTCTGATCTCCAAGGACGATGGTGCTGAGTTCGTCACTGCGGACGCTGACGGTGTTTTCCAAATCTGGGTCGACAACACAGAGGAAGTGAACAGAGAGGAGGAGGAAGCTGCTAAGCTGAGAGTTGAGCAGGAGCAGAGTCTGCAGAACTACATCCACGCTGGTAAGTGGGGAGAAGCCTTCTTATTAGCTCTGACTCTGGATCAGCCAATGAGATTGTACAACGTGTTGAAGAACTCCATTGCTTCCTGCCAAGGGGAGGAGTCAGTGCTTGGAGAAGAGCTGGACGCCATGATAAAAACTCTCAACAACGACCAGATCTTGCTCCTTTTCAAGCGTGCCAGAACATGGAACGTCAATGCTCGTTTCTTCCAGGTGGCACAGAGACTGATTAAGGCTCTGCTCCAGACTTTTGAAGCCGAGAGACTCATAGAGATCCCAGGTCTGATGCAGTACGTGGACTCCTTGGTTCCATACAATGAACGCCACTACTCCCGTGTTGACGGCTTGATTGAGCAGAGTTTCATTCTAGATTACTCTTTGGAGGAAATGTCCAGGGTTGCTTAGCTGTTGCATATTAATTAGTCATGATTTAAATAGAGGGTTCGTTAGCAGATTGTAGCATAAATATAATTAGTGCTTTTCCTTCCACTGATCATAAGGAATAGTTTCACCGCTTGCAAGAACAGCCATCTTTTCACTCCACTCTTGAATCTCAACAAGTCTTCCTCTCCATCTGAGATCATCCAGTTCCAGAGCTTTATCTTGTCCTTCATTTTCTATGATCTTCAAAACAACTTTCTGAATAGCAACCATCAGCTCATTCTCCTTCATAATCCTCTCCAAGGAGTCCTTCAAACCTTCAATCTCAACACCTTCAGGGATCCTCTTCAGCACAGCTCCATCAAACAACGTACCAGTGTGTTGTAGCAAAGCCTTAATGAACTTTGGCTTATTGATACCATTATCTAGGAAGATATCCCACAGTTTATCATCATTCTGCGTTCTTGCAAACTCGATAGCCATATCAGGGTCATCCAGCTTATCGATAATCAAGTACATCGCCTCAGCAGTTTTGCCCACTCTTCCAAGCAGATGAATAAGCTCCGGATACATACCCTTCCTTCTAGTAATCTCCAAAGCTCTATCCATATCGTAATGGCGTGCTTTCTTCAAATAGCTAAGAAGTTGCGTTGGTGCAAATTCCGCAAAGAGCTCCATAAGCTCAGTCTCGTAGGGTTCAGCCATGAATGCATCTGCCGTCGTGATTCTTTGTAGATAGAGAAATGAGACGATACGAAGCCCAGAGGTGTCAAAGAGTGGGAGAAGACGATCTGGTGGGATAGTATGACGTTGCTCAACCAGAATAGTAAGAATAGGTGTGAGATTCTCAGAGAGGATATCAATAGGTGCTTCGGTGAGTTCTTCTGGTGTAATGGTGAACTTGATGATGGTTGGGAGCTCGTCTATGAAGTGAGAGATGAGATGGTACATGGATAGAAGAGATATAGTCTGTGGATCCTTTAGGCGGATCAAGTGGAGAACAGCTTTCTTTGGGAAATGCGTCTGGAGGTATGAGTTTGCCAAAGCACGACGGAGAAGGGGAAGATCTGGTTCTACTTCCAGTTTCTGCTCGATGAGTTGCTGGATGTGCTCATAGTCGTAGTATGCTGGATCCCAGAAGGAGAGGTAGTGGAAGAACTTCTCGTAGTCCTCCTCCAAGTAGTGCTCCAGGCACTTGTCGTATATGGCAGAAGGTAGCTCCACTGGGCCAGCAGTGGGCAAAATTGTAGCCAAATAGTCAATTTTCTCCGCATGAATGAAGATCCACGACCATTGCTCCCACTTTTCAAGCAGAAACTCACCCTGTTCACACTTGTCCAGAACCTGCTTCAGGAAATCTGCAGCCTGCTGCCAGTTATCGTCTGTCAGATACACCTGGACCTGCTTGATTCCAACATCGCAGCGTTCCTGTGTAGAGACCAGATGCTCGCTCATCTCCCAGGCCTGCAAGTAGCGGTGCCTCTCCAGGTACCAGTTATATCTCCCCACAAGGTCAATCTCCTCAGCAACAATACCGTCCGTGGAGCAGATGATGAAGTACTTTGTCTTGTCGCCAACGTACTGGCCCAGGTGGAGATCGTTCACTCGAAGCTGCTGATAGCCCTTCAAGACGATCTCATCTGCGGCAGTTTCCTCGTGTGTTACCGAGTTGATGATCCGGAGCTCCGGAGGCTCCGTGATCCTTCCTGGCGAGTCCACCGTGAGGATAATGAGGTCCCCTTTCATCGACGAGATTCCTGCTATGATCCCGTCCGGAAGCTCCAGCTCCAGCTCCAGTTCAACACGGGCCTCAGCAACGGGCTTACTGAACGTGCTCATCGCAGAGCTCAGCTTGAAGCTGTTCTCACCAGCACCAGAGCCGTCGTCACATTTCACCAGCCACACGTGATTGGCCCAGCCAATGAGCATTCGCTCGTGCTCTGGGAACGACACCCTGGGCCAGCATAGCTCAGCAGGGTACTCTGTTCCCGCTGGTCTCTCAATTCTGTGCACAATTGAGTCATTTCTGAGGTCCCAGAAGGTGATACCTCCGTCGCTGAACCAGATGAGCACGTTTCCGATGATTTCCAGCTTCACAATGGCTCCGACCTCGTGAGCGAGTGTGCGCTCGCTTCTCGTCCCCAGCCAATTGGTGTGGCTCAGCACAACTTTACCAGCCTTTGTTCCGTAAATGAAGGACCTCGTATTTCTGTAGTCAGGGGCAAGAACAACGGCGTAGATGGGCGTTTTGAGGTCGTAAGCCGCCGTAGCGCTGGGATTCTGGAGCTCTGATAGGCTGGCGATGAGCACAGTTCCGTCCATGGACGCAACGGCAACATAGCCGCCGCTGGCGTGGGCGGCCAAGATTGGAGATTTCCGGGCCCTGACGGTCCCCAGAGGTTTCAGAGAAGTGTCGGTCACGTGCAGAAGCCCTGAGGATGTTCCAAAGCAGAAACAGCTCTCGTTGATGGAGATTGCGGATACAAGCTCTTTGCTGAAGAACGTCTTGGGAAGCTGCGACAGTCGAGTGTACTTGAGAGCAGGTGGCTCGTCGTCGTCGTCATCGTCGTCATCTTCATCTTCATCGGAGGAGGAGGACTCCTCACTCGAAAAATCGCCCTGTTTCTGGCCATTTTCCACTGTGTTATTGTGTTCTTGTGCTCGTTCCTCACCATCGAGATCGCCGCTATGTTCGAGTCTGAGCGCGTTTTTCTCGGGAATTTCCGCTAGTTGTTTAGCAGACTCGACGTCCCGTACAAAATCCTCCGACATGGGTCTTTTTATATTGTTTTACGCCCCTTTTCATCTGAAAAAGCGTTCTGTTGGTGGTTTGTTGATGTTGATGGAGGAATGGCTCTGGCGGGCCCAGGTTCGCGAAAATCCGCGAACTCGTTCGATGTGACGCAAGGAGTGCCCCAACCGGATAGATAAAACGGGTCTCTCTCTGTCTCTTCTGGACATAAAAACGGTCCAATTGGGCGAGATTTGCTATAAAAGGGGAGATATATTGTCAAATATCATCATAAACTAACCCTAAACACCTTAGTAACTCTCATGATCAATAATACACTCACCAGAGATGTCCTATCGTGACATATAAGCAAGAATTCGACGTCGATCTTTCGAGGTCCAAATCACACAAAGTGTCTGATTCAAGACCGAGCTCTTCACTCAATAACTGCTGATTCCTTGGTTTTTGAGGCTTTGTCAGCTTACCAGCTGAGCTTATGGTGAGGATCGTTGAAAATTCGGATGCCTGTGGTTTCCAGAAGACCACACAGGCATACCCAGAGCTCGGAAAATATATCATCATCACTTCTAGCTGTGCCCTAACAATATCTGGTCTGTTGGACAAGATGGACGTCCTGTTACTTCTTATGATGGAAGCTACAACGATCAGGAACATAGAGAAATTTCTTAGAGGTGAATTTGCACTCCCTTTTTTGAGATGAGGATTGCTCTCATATGAGTTGTTTATTGAACTCAAGCCATTCTTTCTAGGCCGACTAAAACTGTTACAAAGCACAAATAAGTGAATTGGCACCTAGAAACGTTAATGGAATACTGAATGGTCTGGACGGAAATTGTGTTCTCCTAAATATTAAATACCACTATGGAATGGGAAGTCAAGGACGACGGGTATGCCAGAAGGTCTAGCCTGAACAATTCCCTCAGTAATCCTTGAAAATAGCCTACAAACCAGAATTTTGATAAACAGGTGGAATGTATATTTTTGATCAGTATTTGGAAATGGGGACTGAAAACTTCAGTATCTGGGCACGCCTTGACGGAACACCGCAAGCATAATGAGAGAGAAATGGTAAGACAACTGAAACCCCCATAGATAAGTCGAAAGAAAAGTACTTTGAGCCTAGATTGTAGACCCTGCCTGACTCCGGATGAGGCGAATATCTCGCAGAGCTAGCTAAGAAAAGATCACCGATGCCCTATGCAGCAGGGGCAGAAATGCTCGTAAAGCCCTACCAACAGGAAGAGATTAGCTGTGTGAAGTCATCAAAAATCCCTTTGGAGTTGTCGAGGCCATCTTTAAATGCTTTCGTTGTAAGAACTCGACGTAATATTACAGATAAGTGCTTCCCCTGACGGTTCATTCCACGGTGAGACCAGGTGCCTGACCAATCTATGCAGTCCCAGGAGCCCCTGCAGGAGAACAGGTACCAGATCTGAGCCAACATAGAAGTTTTTAGGCATATGATTGTTAGGGCTGTTTGTTGTGAGGTCAACATAGAGCCACAAAGAGCAGAGATGTACCGAATAAAAACCTTTGGAAATCTTTAATTAGTAAAGTACTTCCTACTACGCTAGGAGTACACATAACCAAGGCATACGGGGACTTTTCTTAGACTGATGTTTGTAATTTTAAATAATGTCCACATTTAAATGATAAGAAAGCCATGAGCGCCAGCTGGACCGTCAACTTCGTTAATAATATACTATTTATGATGAAAGAAAGTGTTGTGAAGTCAACATAAACGTTTGTAGACATGAGTCACTGTACGTTGTGGGGAATGCTGCATGTGTGAACCAGATTCGCTCAATTCCCTTGCACTATGCACAAGAATGAAATGGCCTCCAGAAACGTTGGAAAGGAGTATTATATGCTGTTTTTTCTGTACTGGACCTGGCTAGGGCTTCCGGAGCTGTTGGAAGACGGCATGGCTCTGGGGGCTCCCAGAACTATATAAACCTTGAGAAAACCCCACCAGGAAGTACTTTCTCCAGATCTATTAAACCATCAACAAAAAACACAAGCTTACAACAATGCTCCCACTCCTTACTCTCATCGCCGTCGCCGAAGCCGCTAACCTCGTTGGCATGTACTCCCAGTGTGGAGGAATTAACTATACTGGAGCCACTGAGTGTGAAGCCCCAGCCACTTGCTACTCCCAGAACCCATACTACTACCAGTGTACTACTTTGGAGGGCCAGACTGCTGCTACTTCTACTGAGACCTCTGCTAAGCCAACTTCTTCAGCTAAAACCTCTGCTACTTCTACTAAGACTTCTTCTTCTGCCAAAACCTCTACTTCCTCTACCAAGACCTCTTCTTCTGCTAAAACCTCTGCTACTTCCACCAAAACCTCTGCCACCTCCTCCTCTTCCAAGGCTGCCACCACTATGTCCACCGTCGCTGCTGCTGCCACTTCTTCGGCCTCAGAAATCAAGGTCATCTCCGGAGGATGGTCCGGTACAGGTGAAACCACCAGATACTGGGACTGCTGTAAGCCTTCTTGTGCCTGGAGTGGAAAGTCCAACTCCGTTACAGCCCCAGTGAACGCCTGTGATGCTTCTGGAAAAGTCACTGGTGCAGATGTCCAATCTGGCTGTGTTGGAGGCTCTGCCTATATGTGTAACGACCAGACTCCTTGGGTCGTCTCTGACACTTTGGCGTACGGTTTCGCAGCTGCCTCCATCATTGGTGGTTCTGAGGACTCTATGTGCTGCTCTTGTGTGAAGCTCTCCTTCACAGACCAGCTTGTCGGAAAGGAGATGATCGTCCAGATCACCAACACCGGTACAGATTTGAGCTCCAACCACTTCGATATCGCTTTGCCAGGTGGTGGTGTTGGTCTTTTCGATTCTGGTTGTACCTCTGAGTTTGGTTCTGGCTACTCCTGGGGCCAACAATACGGTGGTGTCTCTTCTGAATCTCAGTGCTCTGGTTTGCCAGATGCTTTGCAGGATGGCTGTGAATTCAGATTTGGTGACTGGTGGTTGGGAGCTGATAACCCAGGTGTCACCTTTGAGCAGGTTGAGTGTCCAGCTGAGATCGTTGCTGTCTCTGGCTGTGGCAGAACTGATTACTGAAGGGATGTATTTTCCTATAGGCATGGCCGTGCAGCTTCTATTGAAGTATTTAGGATAAGTGAATATTTAGGATCAAATGAAATGAAAGCTTTTTTTTAAGTCTTATGACCTTAGTATTTGGGTGGATCAAAGGAATATTGATCGTTTTGTACGATTTGTTAGTATACTGAACAGCGATACTTGAGTGTGATTCAGATTGGAAGTATTTCAATATGAAAATTAAAGTATTTCAATAGAAATTAAGTTGAGTGTGATTCAGACTAGAAAGTATTACAAAAATTAACAGTAATGATACTCCCATGAATCAGACTACAAAGTGGTTATATTAGAATACAAACGATACTCGAATGTGAATCAGACTACAAAGTATCTCAATAGTAAGTAATGATACTCGAGTTGAATCAAATTGGAAAGTTTTTCAATAGTATGAGAATTAACTCTAGTGTGATTCAGACTAGAAAGTATTTCAATAGCTAATTAACTCGAGTGTGATTCAGATTGGAAGTATTTCAAAAATTATACGAATTAACTTGAGTGTGATTCAGATTGTAAGTATTTCAATAGTATGAAAATTAAAGTATTTCAATAGTATTACAAGAATTAACAGTAATGATACTCGCAAGAATCACACTACAAAGTGGTTATACTAGACTGCCATACCAGAATGACTACAAAAGTACTCACATGCAATATTTATACCCATCGGACTCATCCATACACACATCACTCCACAACCTGCATAACCCGCTCGAACAGCGTCTCCAGCTGGATACTTCCAATACTGTCAAACAGCGTTGCAAAAGAGTTCGCATCCAGCCCCTTGTGGGCGTTCATCTCCTCACCGTTGTGCACCCCGTTACCATTGACCCCCGCAACAACCTTCGACGAGGCCTCGGCCTGGGCAAGCAGAACAGCCATTTCCTGCTCGTAGTCCCTGTGGCTCTCAAACTCCTCCTCCTTGGCCAGCTTGGAGGACGTCACGAGCCCAATGCGTGACTTTGCATCCAGGAACAGGAAGTCCTCATCCCCGTTCCACACCAGCGACGAGATATACGTGTCGTGGCTCGACACGTACAACGGCTGCAGAGAATGCGGATCAAACACAAATATCTTGGAGTCACAGTGCTTCGACTCTCGCGAGTAGTAGTTCACTGCCAAGGCAAGAGTCCCACGAGCGTGGTTGACTGCCAGCAGATTCGCCGCGTTCCGTGGCGCAGATGTGGCCACCACCAACGGATTTTCCTGTAATGTGAGCAGATTGATGGTCTTTAAACATGTTGATGCAAGCACCACCAAAGTGTGTCCCACCACGGCAAGTGCACGAATTGTGGAGCCGGCGATTCGGGTCAGGCCAGCAACCCCTGGGGAGGTGATCTCCGCAAACGACGAGGTGTCGATCGGCACGAGCGTATCGCCAAAGCCGAGAAATACGAGAGATGCGTCCGGTGACCATGCCAGGGACACAGCGTTAGAATGCAACCCGGTAGCGGGTTTGAGCTTTCTGAGAGACCAGGCTGACGAATGTGGCTGCGGGCGCCAAAGGCGGACGCCACCGGCGTCGTCAGCGGAGAGGAACGCGAGCCCCTTGCAGTATGCCAGGGGCGCATTGATGAGAGCCCGGACCGGGACGCCAGCTCCGTGTGGGTTGACGATCTTGGTGACGAGTTCCCAGGAAGCCCCTGCAAATCGCCACATCTTGAGCACACACGTCAAGTCGTCCTGGGAAAGCAGCGCGTCGAGCTCGCCGTGACGGTGCTCCTCCACGGTGGCGAGCCAGTTCCCGTCGGCCGAGAAGGCAAACTTCTTCACCTCCGGGTCCTGCAACTTGAGCTCCGATCTCACCTTTCCCGTCTGCAGCGTGTTGGAGATCTTCTGGACAAACGCCTGCTCGTTGCGGTAGAAGTCAAACACCTGCAGGTACGCGCCGTCCACCAGGTACAGCTGCTTCGTTGTTGGATGCAATGCAACGGGCGTGGTGAAGTCGTACTTCAGCTTCTGAGCATCCAGAGAGGAGTCCTTCTCGAACAGCTTGTGCACCTTCTTCATTGCCGAAAAGGGCGTGGAGAAGGCCTGGCGAGGCCCGGAGACAGAGAGACGAGATTGCAAATCTCCAGCAGATAACACAACCAGCTCGTACTGCTCGTGGGTAACACCCACACGAACTGTCACCATGTAGTACTCGTCAACAGGCGCATCGATGTCTGCGATTTCGCCACCCAAACGCGGAAGAAACTGCTGTTTCTCCGTATCCAGCTGCCAAAATACAAGCACCCGCTCAATACCGCCCGAAAGCAGGTACCGGCTATCGCCGGAGAACGCCACCGATTTGACCGTGTCGATGTGCCACTTGAGAGCCCTCATGGAATGTTCTGGATAAATCAGGTGGATCACTCCGTTCTGGCATCCCACAGCGACGGTCCCGTCGGTGGCCACCGCCACCGCGGTGATGTGTGTCTTGTAAGGGAAGGCGGTGGCGGTTCTGTTTCCGGACTCTGCATCAAGAACAACAATGTGTGTGGAATTGTCGCCTGGCTTGGTGATAAAAGCCATTTTGTGCGCCTTTTTGGCCACACAGAACAGCACACAGTTCTTGACGGAGCCCAGAGTCGTGGCCTCGACAACACCGGTGAGGGAGTAGCGGACAACGTTTCTTGTGTGCGGGTTGTCGGACTTCTTTCCCGTTATGGCGGTGACGGATTGTGTGGAGAAATCAACAACGGAGAGCACCGAGTCGTCCTTAGCAAGAGGAAGTTGGATGCGCTTCACGACGGGCTCGAGCATTTTTTCACGCCAATTGAGCACCAGAACGTGGCCCGAGGCCAGGAAAGCCCACAGAAGGTTCTCGTCAGCTGTGTCCTGCTTCAGAGCAACCAATCCCTCGAGATTAAGCCCGTTTTGCGGTGTGAATTTCAGAGAACGCACGCATTGGCGAGACGTGAGGAGGTAGACTCGGAGCTGGTTGTTGAAGGGAACCACCAGATGACGGCCATCTGCGCACAGAAGTTGGGAGTTTCGCAGAGGCTGGCCACCTCCAACAAGGGACGTCTTGAACTCCTCGGAAGACATCGTTTAAGTGGTTTTCAGTGATGTTTTTGGGGGTGGCGATATGTTTTGGTAACACTCGCTAAGCTCATCGCTTTCAAATTTTTTTGGGGCCCCCGGTAGGGGCAACATATAGAACGAGTTCGCGGGAAAGCGGTAGGAGCCACACATCAAACGCATTCGCGAACTTCGCCAGAAAGCTGACAGAAAATTCTTCGGGGGCGCAAACCATACACGATAAAGGGCCCTGTCAGCCAGCAAACAGAATCCACAAGAATGATTGTTCCAGTGCGCTGTTTCTCGTGTGGAAAGGTATGTTGTGTGCTCCTACAGGCGTTGTCCCGGGTCACAAGCTAACATATAAACAGGTTGTTGGAGACAAATGGGAGCCGTATCTCTCGCTCCTCGAGGAGGAGAACTCCGAGTGCGAGGCCCTCGACAAGCTTAAGCTGAAAAGATACTGCTGCAGAAGAATGATCCTGACCCACGTTGACCTCATCGAGAAGTTCCTCAGATACAACCCGTTGGAGAAGAAGGAGGCCATCCACGAGTGAATTTTATCCTCTATAGAGACCCATGATGAACTTAATGAACACCCATCGTTATGTACAACCACATGAAAATTGTATGTATATAAGCCAGAAACAATAACACCAACACCCAAAGTCGTATAAAAAGTCGTTAAAGCATCACAGTCTGCCAAACCGTGGGGACGTGATAGCACTCTTGCTTCTCTGGAAGGCGAGGATGCCGTCGATCTTCTGTAGTACCAATTCGAGCAGCTCCTTACGTTGTTGCAACTCTATGTGTCTCTTGATCTTTGGATCCTCCTTGGCGAACTGCTCAACTTGCTCCTCTGTCAGGTTCTGCGACAGCTTCGCATCCAGCTCTCGAGGGAACTTGTAGAAGAAGTCGGTGAGTAGCTCAACGTTCAGGAACAGCACAGCAGTCGTGGTGAGCTTCTCATTGACAACGTTCAGGAACACCTCGGGACACTTGAACTTGTTCTCCTTGCCCTTGCAAGCGTTGGACTTTAGCGCCTTCAGTCTCAGGTTCAAGATTGTTTGACGGTCCCTGAGGAATAGGGCTTCAGTACCACGATTCAGCAGCACCTGCGAGAAACCAACAGTCTCCTCATTCAATTTACCACCTTCCTCCAGATACGTCATCACCTGTGACAGCTTACGCCCACCAATAGAGGACTTGAGTGTCTGGAAAGCCTCGTTCACCTGTGCCAGTTCTTGTTTGACAAGTTGGATCGAATGCTCTCTAGAGATGCTCCATTCACGATCCTCAACGTCCACTTCGTACTTGTACGGCTTGATACAGTTCTCCACTTGGTCTGCAGTGGAAGCGTAGCGAGCGTTCAGTACCGATTGAGCAGCCTCCTTGACAGCCTCCTTAGCGAGAGGATGGTTCTTCAGCTGGGTCTGATCAACAATGTTGTCCACTTCTGAGATGATAGCGTTAGCTACAAGCGAGGTAGAGAGACGACCAACACCAAGCTTTGTCAGTGACGAAGTGGCAAGGTCTAGCTTCTTCAACCAGTACGGGTCCTCCTTCTGCGCTTCGTTCAGTTCTTCCAAGTTCTTGATCAGCAACTTTGTATCAGCGTACTTCTCACCAGCCTTGTTCCAATAACGAGCAGCCAACAGATCCAGCACTTTCTGATCCAGCTCAGCACGGAGAATTGACTTCAGCTCGGCACGGCCAAAGTGTTCGTTGAATTCCTTGATAGCCAACTTCAGAGTGTCAACATTCTCAGCAAGATATGTCTTTGGAGTAAGATGGCGATCGTTGAACTCAACCTTGAACTTGTATGCAGTCTCGTCGAGTTCCTGTTGAACCAGAGATGCGGTTGGTGCAAGTGACATGGACATTGTGCGCTCGAGGACTCTGATCAATCGCTTCTTCAAAGTTCTTGTAGAAACACTGCAATCGGCAAACTCTGGTTTGTGGGACTTCAAGTAGGTGTACTCAAAGTTCTGTTGAGCGACAAAGGCATCGTGGCCCGTGGCTTTACGGAAAAGCGACTTGCTTGGGGCCTTGGTGATGACACCAACGTAGCCCATCTTGAGAGGATACTTCTTGTTCAGCAGGATGTCCTTGGCAGTCTTGGGGTCCACGAGATCGAGCTTTGTGATGACACCAATGGTACGCTCACCCTTTGGGTCAGCAATCTTCGAAGCTCTGAGAGCAGCACTGTTGGCCAGGTCAACGTCTGCGGAGGAAATGGCGAGGATCACGTTGGGTGCCTCCAGGTACTTCTCGCACACCTCACGGATCTTCTGCTTGAGCACCGGAGGCTGGTCCGCAGCCTCCACCTGGATATAGCCCGGGAGATCAACCAGTGACAGGTCCGGGATCGATGGCGATCTGATGGTGAGCTGGATCGGATCGGCAGAGATGGCCTCCGCCTCCGGAACGGCCATGTTCAGGTCAAACAGAATCTTCTGTACCTCGTGGAAGTCCGTGAGGTTGTACATCTTCAGCGCAGGGAAGTCCGCAGTCTCCGCAGCAGAGTTCGGCGTGTTCACCAGCGTGAGCTCAATCGGGCGACGCGTCACCATATTGGAGCCCTTTGGAAGGAACTCCTGCCCCACAATCGCCTCCAGCACAGAAGACTTACCAGAAGACTGCGATCCAACAACAACGATCGACGGCAGCTTCAGCGTGTCCGAAGACCGGTCAATCTCCTGCAGCAGAGACCGGATCTCGATCATCTGGCGAGTCAAATTCATCATCTGATCATCAGTGGTGTCCTCCTCGTTCTCCTCGTCCTCGTCCTCCTGGTCAATCAGCTCCTCCTTCTGTGGCTTCTCCTCCTCCTCATCATCAAGAACACCGGCAATAGCCGCAGCCGTGCCCACGGCAGTAGCCGAATCCCCGTCTGGACCTTCCCCATTGGACCCATTACTGGAACCGCCGTGGGCTCCATCACCACCAAAGCTCCCAAAGAAGTCTGCCACGCCATTTCCCAGCTCTTTCAGCTGGTTGAGCTTGTCCTGGGTGTAGCTGGAGGCCTCCTCCACTTTGTAGGCGATGTAGCTCCCAGCGGCAGCCATTCCGCCGCCCATCATGGCAGGGATTCTGGCCCCCTTCGCCACGATCTTAGGAAGTGCTGTGAAGGAGAAAAAACGGGTGTGTGGCGGCAAAAGAGCGTGTTTGGTGATGGAAGGAGAGAGAAGAAGCGGAGAGTTGCTGAGTAAGCGGCGATGAAGCGGCAAAGCGCGGAAATAGCCGGGGCTCTTGGTGGTGCTGAGGAGCCTCAGCTGGAGCCGGAAACCGGGCAAAAACCGCGTCATTGTGAGCTTGAAATGGCGTTGATGAGTTGGTGAGCATTCCGGAGTGGGTGGCGGGGAGAGGCATCTCTTATTGTGTTTGTTTGTGATGTGGTGTGCGGGTGTTTGAATGTGGTAGGGGCACAACGGTAGGGGCACACATGGTAGGGGCACGCCCATGATATCCTGGTGCTCTTCAAATTCCACTTAACCCTGGCGAAGTTGCTGTTGTGAGAGCTATTTCAGGTTCCTATCTGGCTGTGCCAGAGGTCAACATATGCCTGTCTCAAGGATTAATCCATGCGCCATGTCTAAGTACATGTCTAAGTACAAGCGAATTTACACAGTGGAACTGCCATATATACGGCCTTGCTACTTGGTACAACTGGTTGATGTTTCTCTGTTTGATTCCAGCTAATATGGAGGACAATTACTGACGATCTTCTTGTGTTGTATATTGATCAGTAATGACTATACTTGTTTGCGCTTGTTTGCGCTTTGACGTATCATGAATTGAACGTTTATCATGCTTGGTCGACGAGCTTTGCATTAGCACATATATACCAAAATCACCCCACAATGATCTCCAGTAGCCTGTCACAGCTCATTGTCTCGCCAGTGCCAATTTCCGTGATGCTGGCGCCTGTTAAAGCGGTGACGCCCTTTTCCAGCCCTATAAAGTGCACTTCCGTCTCAAAAACAGCTCCAGCATCCGCTTTCAGGTGGATTTCGTTGTCCAGGGCCAGCAGACCCACAGGCTTGAGTCTTGTAGTTGCGTAGTTCTTCAGCAGAGTCTGTGTTGGCAGAACTAGAGACTTTATCTTGGGCAATTGGGCCATATATGTGTCCGAGTGAACAGCAAACGTCATCACGAGATTTCGTGGTTTGCGGGTGATATTATGCACCTGGAGAGTCAATTTGAAGGGAACCCCCAGTGTTACACTTTTGGAGCCAATGAACTTGACTATAATTGCATTGGAGAGCGAGGAGAACGGTTGCTGAGGTAAAATGGTCTGTGAGTTTGGGGTTGGCGAAGCGTGAGGGAAAGGAGAGATGAAATCCAGGTTTGTCAGAAGTTTTGTGGTGACATTCTGTGAGTCGCATGTGTAATTGATCGTGGTGAGCGATTTGAAGTTTATGGCCTCGTGCGACTCCAGGAGGAAAGTGAAGGAATAGAAATCATCTTTTCCAATATCCACAGGAAATGAGTGCCTGAATTTTGGGCGTATTGTTCTCTGGAACCCGTGTGACACTCCAGTGACAATTGTGGTAATTCCAAGCTCTTTTGCCCTGGAAGACGACTCAAGATCAATTGTGGACAAAATGGATGTTTTGGAGATGCGAGTATTGCGAATACGCAGATTTAATAGCCGGATAATTGGCAGTGAAATTTGGAGTTGTAATTCTCTTTCTGGAGAGCCTTCCCTGTCTCTTTTGGGCACTTCTGATTCTGGAAATTCAGCAATTATATCAATTTTGTCGTCGCTTATCAAACAATCCAGGAGAACAGAACTTGTTTTTCCACCAATAGGAGCCAGTCCACTGAGAAGATTTCTCCTATCAGCTGGATAACCACTTCGTAGCATTGGCTTAGCAGCAGTTTCAGAGCCCTGTTTTTGCACTGATATTGAGCATGTGATTTGTATTTTTATCACCGGATCATCGAGTTTTGACTTGGGGAAAGGGATCAGATGGCTGAATTTGTACAGAGAAACGTCCTCTGTGGAAATCAGAGGGGAAAGCGGCAAAGTGCCAATATTAACCTGTTGCTGGTCCTTCCCAATAACGGTGAAAGTCGCAGAAGCACGGTGGATGACCTCATTGGCCAGTTTTGGTATGACAACGTAGCCCGTTATTGAAGAGTCAAAAAAGGCGAGTTTCCGTGGCTCTGAAGAGCGCAGAGTCGCCACCGCCTTCTCAATGGGGACATCTCCGTTCAGATTAGCTGGGCAGAGGAAGATTTGGGGCTCCTGTTGGTCCATTTGACGAGTTTGGAACGCTTTGTAGCGGATTTATGCTGAGCTTGGGGAAGCCAGTAGCGACGACACGAGTTGGGTTTTGGGCTGCGAGATCAAAACACCCGAATCGGGAAATTGCCCAATACGGGTATAAAAATATTAAACACCCGAATCGGGTAGTTTCCTAATTGGGACATGACACATTTTCTCCATCAAACCTGGACTAATCACCCACCTCTGTATCTTCTGTCAAAGGATTAGCCAGAGAGGAAGACATATGCAAATTTGAGTGAAGTAAGCATGGCTTTCAACAAAACCCCAACTTGGGTGATACTGTTCTTTCCACTTACCAAGACCTCTTGAATTACACTTAAAATTGCGATTATTCATAATGAGCTACATTCAAATACCGGGAACATAAAGAATATAATGCCAAATCAAACACTTAGGAAGGAGGCAACGGCTGGAGAGTATCTGTGGCCATGAACAGTCTGGCCAGCAATGAACTCAGAGATCGAGTTGTACTCCTCGTCGGTCAGAGAAATCTTTGCAAAATTCTCAGCAACTCTCTCAACACTTCCACAGCTTGGAATTGGAATGATCTTCGGGTACGTGAGCCCGTTGACCGTCTTCCCACTGTGATATTTCACCCAAGCGAGAGCCAGTTGTGCCGTGGTAACACCTTTCTTTTCAGCAATCTTGGCCAGCTCATCGACGAGTGCTCTGTTTCTTTCAAGATTCTCAACGGCAAATCTCTCAGAATGGCGACGGATATCACCCTCTGGAACATCAGCAAGTGACTTGACGCTCCCTGAGAGGAGACCTCTGGACAATGGGGAGTAAGCGATGATTGGGATGTTTAGCTCACCAGCAACCTTCACAACGCCGTTCTCAACAATCTCCCTGGTGAACAGAGAGAACTCCACCTCGACACCAACTGGCTTGTGTTTGGCAATATCCGTGAACTTGGCAATAGTTTCACCCTTCACCTCTGACAAGGTGTAAGCCTTAATCTTACCAGCATCAATGGCAGAGTCCAAAGCAGCAGCAGTTTCTTCATATGGCACCTCTGGACTCAGTCTTGCCGGCTCAAAAATGTCCAAGTCTGGAATATACTCGAGCACTTTATCGATAGAGGAGGAAATACCCTCAGAAGTAGGATCCGGGATCAAATTTGGCTTGAGAGCACCTTTGATGGAGACGATAACGTTGTGTCTCAACTGCGGATACTTGGCAAAGAAGTCACGGATGTACTCCAAGTTGAGGTAATCCGGCCCGTAGAACTCGCCACCGTTGAAGAAAGTCTTCTGTGGTAGGTTGGTCTCAATTGCAGCCTTCATCACAGCAAAAGCGGACTCTTTGGGGACCGGATTTGGTCTCCAGGTGAAGTTCATGAGCCCGAGACCCTCAGCAGCGACACCATTGAGATCGATATTGGAGGCCATTTTTGTGTGTAGATCTGATATGTTTCTCTGTGATACAGCAATTGTGAGAGGAAATGGAAATTTGTGGCTTTTTATACGTACGAAAGATGACTGAAGTAGCTGGAACTTTGCTAGCTGGGGAAATACCGGCCGGTGCGTTCCCAAAGAGGTAATTATCGCGGCATGGTTAGGGACACACATATATAGCGGCTTTTGCTCTGCTTACCCCGGATTTATCTACCTCTCGGTACAGCCACATTTCTCTCAATGCGGTCTCTGCTACATAACGGGAACTTCATACAAGTGAACATTCATCAAATCCGTAAGCATCATCTCTGTAGGTGGGCTGGAGCATTCACAGTCGAGGAGTACTCAGAGCAGTTGTCATCAGAGTTGATGATGCTCACAGGGGAACCGGGCCCCAGAGCAGCAGGAGAATCAACATCACTCTGCATTAATGAAGGGTCACTGAACAAAGCAGATCTATCAATGCCTCTACCACGACTGATCAAGCGTTGCTTGCGGCGTTGTGCCGACAGATCCCCCTCGTCATCTGTACCAACAGGAATTGATACGTTATCACTGGAATCATCGTCATTCTCAGTAGGGACCATCGGTGCAGTGATGTGTTTCACTTTGAGACTGTTTACAGCTTCAAGTTCGTCCTCAGAGATAGAGTCTTCAGAGTCCACGAGTTCGCCATCGATATCAGCATCCTCACTGGAAGAGTCCTCATCTTCGGTCTCATTGCTGGCTCTGTAGAACTGTTCATTCAACTCCAGCTCTTTTCTTTCAAGTTCCTCATATTGCTCCCTGGACTTATTGAGGAGATCGCCAAACTCACCACCACCAAGGAACTCTGAGGATCTTCTCCGGTAGAACAACAAGTATGCAGCACCAGAGATAGCTTTCTGTGGATCAGCATCAGAAACGTTGGAGTCGTTGAAGTAATACCACTTGTTGTCGATGAAATTCTTGACATAAGCAGTGTAATGACCACCACCAATACCACCATAGTGATTATCAACTGCAAACAAGTCGTAAATAGCGCCTTCCCTCTCCACGACTGGACAAGAGAGATATGGGGACATGTCAAGACCCTCAATTGGGAAATCAACAACAGCATCAATTTTATCACTGAAGCTTCTTTGGTTTTGGAATCTCTTCAAGTGGATAGTCAAAATATCTGGTGTATTCCAAATTTGGATCTGTTTGGAAGCTTGACGGTGCTCTTTACAATTAGAACAATACCACAAATCCTGATCACTCAACACCTCAGCCTTAGAGAACAGTTTAAGACACTGATCCAAAGTCAAGACATCATTTTTCTTCGCAGCTCTGGATCTCTTAGATTCCTCAACTTCCTCATTAACGAGTGGAATAGGTTGTGTCCATGTCTCATTTCCATCCTCACCTTCACCCTCTAACCCGACGAAGAAAGTGTCGAATAACTCTGGTTCCCATTCACAAACCAAAGCAGTGTGAGCATCAATAAGGCTCTTGTCACCGATTGAAGAGTCCATGCTTTGGTCTGGCTTGGAATGAGGTTCGTCAGTAGAGTCACCAAGAGACCCATTGTTTAATACAGACATCACACTGGAAGACAATGGCTCAATATCCATTTCTGGGGTGGAAAGGTCTTCATCACTAGTAGTTGACATCTTTGCAGATGGAACATCAGCGGAATCAGACACACCCGAGTCAGCAGCATCCATAACATTGGGAGCGGAATTGAACTCTCCCTCTTCCAAGTCTTCATCCTTTTTCTCTGTGTCAGAAATCTCAATTATCTCATCAGACTTGTTTTCGGCCGAAGGTGGAGTAGAAACCTCACCAGACTCGTTCGAGCTATCCATGTCAAATTTTCTAGCATAAGTGTACAGCATTCTCTTCTTCTTGTTTAAGGAATCGAGCAAATCTGGCAAGCCACCAAGATTATTGCGGGTATTAGGCATCCAAACCTTCTCCTCAACACTCTCCTGGGATGATTGAGAGTGACCATGCAGAGTATGACGTGGGAATTTCGTGCGTCTGTTTACCCTTCCTTTGGCTTCACGAGATGAATCAAACACCTTGATTTTGAAAGCATAGTCACCGGAGATATCTGGATTGGCTAGTGATACATCAGATTCATAGCCATCATCATCTTGAGTTTGGGAGAGCAGCGGGAAATCTTTGATGGTGAATTTTTTACCTTCTTGATTCGAACGCACTTTGGAAAAGTACTGGTATGTGCTAAGTTGCTCGTATCTGTGTTCAAGTTTCTGTCTGATAGCACCAAACGACTTACGTTCATCCTGGTTCAGGGATATAAAGAATGGGATACCGAAGGCATTAGGGATATTGGATGGTGTACTGATAGTGTTGATCACCGGTACAATCAAATCACCCTTCTCATGACGAACTTCATACATCACAATGATCTCATCATCAGACATCAAGTCTGAGAGTGGCAAATAACCGGATTGGGATTCGCAAGACTCAAAGTTTTTGTAAAACTGGAAATTCCAAATCTCAGCAGTGAATAAGTGATCAGCATTCAATTGTAACTTCTGGGCGACGTACTGTTTCAAGTGATCGTATGTTGCGGTTTTATTCAACTCAACGTCAAATACTCTGAAAGGACCATCCTCTAGAAGCAAAATGATCTTTCTTTCCCAAACATCCTCAACAGGCAACGGGAGTGTCAAATCGTTAAAGGGATCAAACGTGATGGAAATCTTATCACAAACGGGGCAAATAAGGGTAGACTTATACAAGCCGACAAATAAATCAATGATAACAGAATCATTTCTCAGTTTATGTTGCTCCCAACTTTTTTCGGCCAGCTCAACAATCTTTTCCATATCTTGAGCATCGTTCGGATCGTTGAGTTCTGGCTTCTCTGTGATTGGTTTCTTGATGATTCTGTTGAGATCCTCATGCAATCCATCAAGCAAGAATGCAAGGAACTCCTGAGAGTCTTGTTGTTGATAGCCAGCAAACATGCTGTTGAAGTAACCAATTGTACTCTTGAAGTCACGCGGAGTATAATATGAGCCTCTGTTGGATTTCTTCTCAAACAAATTGTGGATTAAATGTGCAAAGCTTAGAGCAACCTTACCGGACATGCCCAATGGATTTTCTGTATTGAGCTCGGACTGGTAGCAGTTGAATAGGAAATACTGCGTTAATTCTGGAATATGCACGAGACATTGCAAAGCCGAGTTCATGTAACATGTGTTACCCAAGTTCTGCAAGCCGATACGGCCATCAGATGGGATTCGTGGGAAGTGGATATCATAGTGGGATGGCCAGTACGATTGAGGTTTTTTGGTGGAAGATTGCTGTTTCCTCGTGGAGATGGTTTGCTTCTCTTCGATGACCAAGTGCATGAAAGAGAGATTCGCATCTGCGATAGTGGTGTCATAGAACTTTTTGGTGATCAGTAGTTTTTCGTTTATGCCTTTGAACACAGACGGTGTCAATTGGTAGTTCAACTTCGACTCTTGGGGATCTCTCACAACCCAAACTCTGAACTTCTTATATGCGTAGTCGTCCTGGCTTGAGAGGTGCTCCTTGTTGTCCAACACCTGGATGCAAGTCTGGATCAAGTCCCGCAATCTGAAAAGCCGTGAGATGGAGAACATCGGCACTTGCGAGTATGACGTGTTCATGTGGCTGTACGAGTTAGTGGGTTCTGGAACAAGATGATGGAGGTAGAACATCGGCTTGGCGTACTCTGGCACCGGCTGGTTGTTCTCCATCACCGCAAACGTGGTGACCACGGAGCACGAATCGTCAAGCCCGTACCACTCTTTGAGCTTCTGGAAAACGGTTCCCGGGATCGATATGATGGGCAAATGCGAACGATCGCCAAATAGATCGCCCTCTTTCAAGATACCTGTAGTGTTTATGGGACCAAGCTGCTTCCTGGCCTCTTCGGAGCCCTCGAGATCTCCCTCAATGAACATTCGGTACCACGCTTCCGGTATAACGTATAGCACCGAACCTTCGACGATTTGAGCCTCGCTGAGCAGCTGGTTGATGATGGAGCGTTGCTCTTGGATCGGAGGAGGATGTGCAGTTGGAACGCCATTAACGCTCTCCAAAGACCCCTCTGAGGCCTCTCTTGGCGTTATGTTAACCTGGGGGTTCGGCTGCTGCTCATGGACATCTTCACAGTCTGTCATTGTCAAATCGATGACGGTTTTGGACGCTGAGTCCATCTTGTGTGGCTAAACGGAGTCCTGCTCACGAATGCTGATAGCGCCCGATTACGTCAAAAAGTGGGCCAAATTGAGCGGCGAAAAAGGGTATGGGGAATGCGGAGGACGTCTGGGAACGGTAGAGCCAAACTCAGAGGAGCCGCCCGTGGAGTTGCTGCGTAATGTGAAGACTTCCACCGCAGCTGGGCTCCTTCCAGAACTGTTTGCCGCCAACTTTTTTCCTCTGGCGCTGGGCCGGTTACGTAAGCAAATAGCTTACGTAAGCAGAGCGCCCCCGGTTCGATCCCCGCGCCGTGCATCTGTTTCCCGATTTGCTACGCGACAAAGAGGCTCGGCGCGGCCATTTCGGGTTGCCAAAACGCCAACAAACACCACACACACAGCCCAACTTGCCTATTCTCCAGTTACTACAATCCACAAACAGCTGGAACCAGCATGAAGTTCTCCATTCTCACAGGGTTGGCGCTTGGAGCCACATTGTGCTCGGCCAACAGGGAGTATCTCACCCCACACCGCAAACAGGCGTGTTCTGGTATGTACGACAAGGCAGCTTTTGGCGGTAACATAAATCCATACATCTCCTCAACTCTTGAGGACTACAAAGCCGAGGGCGACGGGTTCGATATGGCGGTTATGATCTTCGAGTACCAGGACTTTGACCTTTTGGGAAAGAAGCTCACCGACGGCAACACCAAGTACATCTGCGACTCTGAGGCGATTGATCTGGGGCTGTGTGATTCCAGCCACAAGGGCCTGTTTTTGCACAGTGACTCCAATGGTGCCAATAAGTCTGAGATCCTCACGTACAGAATCAGCGAGGTGGGCGATGGTGGAGTTAAGTACCTTGTGAAGCACACGGGCTACTACTGCGTGGTTGTTTACGACGAATACGAGGCAGAGTTCGACGTTGTCGTAAACTTCAGGAACGCGTTTGGAAACATAGCTGCTGGAGAGTTCCCGAAGCTGGCTTTATATGCTGCTCTGGCCATTGCGTACGCATTGGGCTTCTTCTACTACGCTTTCAGCTTCTACAGACACCGTCACTCGGTGCTGCCACTGCAAAAGTACATTGGTGCTTTCTTCATCTTCCTCACGCTCGAGTGCGTGATGGTGTGGGGTTACTACGACCTTATCAACAGAAAGGGCTCGGCCGACGCAGGCGTGAAGGTGTACATGGTGTTTGTGTCGATGATGAACGCCATCAAGTTCACGTTCTCCTTCTTCCTGCTACTGGTAATTGCTCTGGGCTACGGCATCGTCTACCCTAAACTCGACCGAAAGCTCATGCTCAAGTGCAGAATCTTTGCCGGTGTGCACTTGTTCTTCACACTGATCTACATCGTGGCCAACTACTTGGCTGCTCCGGGTGCTGCGGACGAGGGCTCTTGGGTCAGTCTGCTGGCCATTCCAGTGGTGATCACCACCGGTATCTTCTACGTCACCACACTGCAGTCTCTGAGTGCCACCACAGCTCTTCTGGCGTCTCAGAAACAGCAGATCAAGCTCGACATGTACAAGTCGCTGTTCCGTATCATCTTCACCTCGCTCTTGATCCTCATCCTCGGCATCGTGGTGTCGTCCTTCATCTACATCGGTATGTCCACCACAGAGCTCATCGAACAGCACTGGAAGTCTCGCTTCTTCTTCCTCGACTTCTGGCCGTCTCTCGTGTACTTTGCAATCTTCAACATGATTGCCTTCACTTGGAGACCTACTGAGTACTCATACATGCTTGCAGCTTCATCACAGCTTCCAACGGACCCAGAGAACGCTGCTGACTTTGAGCTGGACGATCTCCAATCTCTCCAGGACGGCAACAACGACGGTTACCAGAACGTTGGAGGCGATGCCGATAGCTTGAACCTTGGTTCTGACGATGAGGAGGAGGATCAGCGCACTTCCTCGGGCCAGCCACAGCCCAAGCCGGATGCTAAGAAGGATTAGCGAGTATTCTGTGTAAATATTCACCAAAATAAACCAAAATATAGGAACATAAACAAAAAGAAGGTAATTTACAGTTGCCCCTTGCGGCCAGGGGCAACCGGAGTGGCCCTACCGGAGTGCTTACATAAGCGCTTACGTAATCTTCTACATAACAGCTGTCAAAAGATGGGCAGTGCATCAAAAAAGCCCCCATCCCCTGTTTTTCCACAAACAAGAAGCCCAGAGATCGATCCGACACACGAAAATGAGTCTGGAGCTGGCCAATGGCGCAGTTCTTCGGCTTTTTCCGGCTGATGACGAAGACGATGTTCCCCGTTACTCTCTACAGAAGCCCGGCATTGCTGGAGGAGAACGTTTCATCAACATGATATCGGACGATGTGCTGGTTTTTGAGGAGGAAAACGGCGAAACCGTCGCCAAAGTTGCTGGAAGAACCGTTGGTGTCTGTGGTGGCTCCCAGGGGGCCTCAAATGCTAAGAAAACAGGCAAAAGGGGCCGCAAAAAGCCACAATCGGACCCTGAACTGGAGAAAAACGCTGAAATTTCGAACCAGGAGGCATTTCTGAAGCTCTGGAACGAATCACTCGACTTTGTGACTGCTAAGGACTGCGGGTCTGTCTCCAAGGACACGTCGATGACGCCATCTCTGCGGAAACATCTCCTTGAGCGCGAGCCAGAGTTCCTTGAAGAGGGCAAAATCTCGTTCCGTTTCCTCAGCTGGAACCTGCGAGGAGATCCACTATATACCACTTCTGAGGACATCTCTGCACTTTTCACAACCCCCGATGGAGCTACTTTTGATGTGTATTTTGTTGCGTTCCAGGAGGTTGTTCCCCTCAACGCGAAGAACATCAGATCGTCCCAGGCTCCGATCATAAACTGGATCACCCGAATTATGTCAATTCTGGACCCTGAGGAGTACACAGTTCTTCAGACGAACAAGCTGCTTGGGCTGGGTTCGATTCTGATCTGCCGCAACCCGCTGGCCATCAACTTCCAAGATCTGGAGACCTCGTCCATTGGTACCGGGATCCTGAATCTCTACGGGAACAAAGGAGCCATTGCGACGTCCTTCAAGATCCACGACCGGTATTTCTGCCTGCTTGATTGTCACTTTGCTGCTGGCGAGAGCGACCAGTTTGTTGTGAAGAGGCGCAGAGAGCTACAGGGCATCAAGAACTACATCAAGCTCCCAGCTATGAACGGAAATCTCCTGAACGACGACAAGAGCATCCTGTTTGATGTTGACGAGATGGAGACGGCCCTCAAGGCGATGGAGGTTGAGAGTGATGAGGATGATGTTGATGAGAATGCTGTTCTGGGCGAGCTCTCTGTGATGGACACAAGAGACGACGAGATGATGCACAGCAAGAGATCGTCGGTCCACGGAGACAACGACAAGAACGTTGTGTTCATCGGCGGAGATATGAACTACAGAATCAAGGCATCTCGAGATATTGTTGACCAGCTGATTGAGGCTCGAGATTACCGGGGTTTGCTACAACACGATGCGCTGAGCATCGAGAAGGACCAGGGTCGCATTTTGCAGAACTTCCACGAAGGCAAGATCGAGTTTCCACCAACGTACAAGATAGATGTTCCTAGAAGGGCATACGAGCTGGATCGCAGACCTTCATACACTGACCGAATTTTCCACTCGGCCTCCAGGTACGTCACTATTGAGGCTTACGCATCACCTGATTTGATACTTTCCGACCATAAGCCGGTTTACACCGACTACACTCTGCAAGTTCCTATCATCAACAATGAAAAACGTCAAGAGATTGTCACCAGCTTCCTCAAACATCTCGATGACCAGGAGAACAATGCCAAGAGAACGACTCTCACTATCGAGCCTCTGGAACCAGCCATCACCACACGAATCCTCACACCAACGAAACTCCATGTCAAGATCACGAACACCGGTAATTGCAAGACGTACTGGGAGCTGCTGGACTCTGTTGACAACATTGATTCCAAGTTCCCAATCTCCCAGATAGTGTCCAAGATTGAGCCCCGCAAGGGTGTTTTGCCCAAGACAGCCACCCAGACTCTCACCATCACAACCACATTACCAATTGGATGTCGCAAGCTGACCAAGACGATCATCATGAGATCATACAACTCCCAAGATCACTTCATCACTGCAACCTTTCAGGCTAGAGACTCATATTTCGGTGCCACTGTTGACGAGTTACAACATGGCCACAGCAGTGGGATCCCTAAGCCGGTGTACACACTGATCAACTACCTGACCCAGAACATCAGAAAAGACATGTTTGATGAGGACAAACTGAACTTCACCCATGACCTGGAGAAGAAAGTTGTCTGCTGGGTTGACGAGGATAAAGATCTGGACTTGAAAGAACTACAGGACGCAGATGATATACTAGCCGGAAGCTCAAGCACTGCTGTTGCTCGAGTGTTGCTGCTTCTTTTGAGGAACCTGGATGGTGGCATTGTCTCTGAGGACCTGGCCACATATTTGTTGCTGAGTTTCAAGGGCGATCACGAGATCATGGAGAAGATTTTAGAGAATCTACCACCGTTGAGAGCCAATGTGCTGATCTATTTAGCCAGTTTCCTGAGGCTCTGTGTCGAGTTTGGCATCGAGAAGGATGACATTTTCGATAAGTTTGAGAACCTGATGATCGAGGTCCCACAGAGAAGGAAGCGAGACGTTGTGCTCGGGAGAACGAACTACGAGAAGCTGAGAAAGGAGTTCCTGGAGAAGCTGATCTGCTAACCAGGAAGCGCCTATGACCATGTTGTATTGGATTCCACATAGAGAACAGGAGAAGTCCATGATTATGCCCACAATAGGCCATTTTGATGCCACATAGAGAACAGTACAGAAATACGATATATACGATATGAGATACACGATATAGAAAGCACGATATGGAAAACACGATATAGAGAGCACGATATGGAAAACCCATATCGCAAACCCATATAGAAAACCATATAGAAAACCATATAGAAAACACATAACGAGAACCCGCGAAAACTCCCGCATCCGCAATTTCCCCTCCCAATACCCGCGGCCACAATTTGTTTACTTTTCGGCCACCACCAGCCGACAAAAAAAACATTTAAAAAGGAGACGCGTCCATTCTTCACCAACTTCTCACAATGCAAACACCGCCACAAACACCACCAAAATGCTAGCAGAACTGAAGCTCTCGTACGGCTATCCAACCCCGGAAAGACCGTTCGGCGTTGCTCTCTGGCCGCTTTTCAACCAGCTGGTGTCCAAAATTTCCCAGGGCCGCTTCGTTCCTGACGAGTTCCGCTTCGTTGAAGGCGACACCTTCCTCTCCACGTTTCCACCGGTGGCGGCAACCATTGCTGTGTACTATGTGGTGATCTTCGGTGGCCAGGCCCTCTTCAGACGCTTCGACCTGGCGGCCTGGAAGCTCAACTATCTCTTCCAGCTCCACAACCTGACGCTGACCATCATCTCTGGCTCCCTTCTTGTGTTGATGCTGGAGCAGCTGATCCCGATCTGGCTCAAACACGGTCTTTTCTACGCCATTTGTGACATTGGTGCCTGGACCCCGCAGCTCGTTACGCTCTACTACCTCAACTACATGACGAAGTACCTCGAGTTTGTCGACACGCTGTTCCTCGTTGTCAAGCGTAAGAAGATCATCTTCTTGCACTCGTACCACCACGGTGCGACTGCATTGCTCTGCTACACGCAACTTGTGGGAACAACGTCCATCTCGTGGGTGCCAATCACGCTGAACCTGGGCGTGCACGTGGTGATGTACTGGTACTACTTCCTGGCTGCCAGAGGCATCCGTGTGTGGTGGAAGCAGTGGATCACGAACTTCCAGATCGTGCAGTTTGTGCTGGACCTGGCCTTCATCTACTACGCGTCCTTCATCAAGTTCAAGCACGACTGGGGTCTCTTCGGGTGCGCTACCGAGAGATGCATCGACTGTGTCGGCTCGACCACGGCCACCTGGGCCGGCGTTGGTATCATCTCCTCGTACCTGGTGCTGTTCATCCTGTTCTACATCGAGATCTACATCACGAAGGGTAAGAAGGCGAAGGTTGTGAAGAGAGTTGACGGTTTCGGTAACAAGATCAACGAGTACGTCACGGTCGACGTGAAGAACATTGCCACGCCATCGCCATCCCCGGCTCCAGGCATCAGAAGAAGAAAGGCTTGAACTACCCCCACACCTCCTCATGAACCCCCACCTCCTAATCACCGTATTCTTGTATCTGACGATGCTGTATCATACCGATGTCTCACAATCTGCTACGTCTCATGGACCGAGTACCGAACGCGTATACCCTTTATTTATAGCCGAATGGTACGTCGACTGTAGCCTCACTTTATAGTATGCCGACTATGTAGCTTTCCACTTCAAGGTATCCATCCACTATGTAATCCTTCACTCCATAGCACCAACAACATCCTCATACATCGGAATGCTCTCAGCAGCACCATTCTTCTGAATAGCCAAGCTCGAAGCAACACCAGCAAATCTTATGGCTTTCCCAGCATCAGCACCTGTGAAAAGCTGTGTAACGAAAGAACCCAGGAAAGTGTCACCTGCGCCCGTGGTATCGATGACTTTGTCAACTTTGATCGAAGGAACAAATTCAGTATTTGTTTTCGATGTGTACAAAGCACCAATCGAGCCCAGTGTTATGACAACAGTCTGTGAGTTCTTGAAAGAGATCCTGGTGTGAAGATTCTGTGAGAGCTTGGTGTAGCCTTTAACAGTATCGACATCAATCAGTTCCTGGAATGAAGAGTACTCTTCAGCTGAAGATATATCTTTGGCAATGGCCATAGCCTCACCCTCGTTGACTATAAGTATATCTGTGAATGCCACTAGTGGAACACTGTATGAGTAGTAAGGGGAGGGATTGTATACTACTTCAATGTCTGGTCTGTTTTTGTGGAGCCATTCAATTGTTGATGGAGTACCTGGGATCTCGTTCTGGAAGACGACAACTTGTTTCTGGTCAAAACTCTCCGGGAAAAGTTTTTCCAGCTCTTCAGAAGTGAATATAGTCTTACCATTGGCACCAGCAGTAATCAAGATCCTGTTATCACCAGTGTCCTTTTCAACCATAATCACAGCAACACCAGAGGATTCCTTCTCCAGAACACCAACATTGGTCGTGTCAACGCCCTGTTTCTCCAAAGCAGACTTCAACTGTACACCAAAGGAGTCGTCACCAACGTAACCAATCATACGAACAGAGCTATCCTCTTCTTTAGAGAGAGTCTTGGCCAATGAGATGGTCTGATTTAGTCCCTTTCCGCCTATATGGGTCTCGAAGGAGTCAGCCTGGAAAGTCTCGCCTCCAGCTGGGACTCGTTTGGTGTATGAAACCAGATCGTAGTTTAAAGAGCCAATAACTGTGAATTGAACCATTGCTCGTTGGTTTTTATTCGTTTGTCAAGTAAAGGCTGGGTGACGGAGAAGTGATAGTTTATGTATGGGGCCGGAGACACTTTTATCGCCGGCGGAGCTAGGGAAAAAACCCTAGTGCTTATGTAATCATTATACCCCAGATAAGGATGATCTCATTATTCATTCTATACAGCTGGGGATAATGCATACTGTTCAGAAGAATGTAAGGGGATTCCTTTCATTTTATTTATATGGCTTGGAAGTACCTGTTGTATTATATTGCCCTATTTAGTCGTACTTATAAGGAACTAAGTGCTTCTGCATATAAGGGAGTCCTATATCAACTGGCAAATATACATACTTTAATTCAGTTATATAGCCTCATGTAATTTATAATCTTGCTCACTAGTCAAGATCATGAATTATGGATGGATTCCTACGTGCTCAAGATTATCTCATGGCCTTCATATTTGTGCGGAACTGAGAGCTCCTGATCCATTCATTCTATATAGAAAATGCTTTATTTTACGGCCTCAAAACGCCATTATAGCACCAGAGTTGGCCTTAGCGTAAGCAGCAGCCTCCGTAGTCTTCTTCAGCTCATACTTATAAGGAACAGAGAGCGTGGTGGAATTAATCTTTGCCGGATAGCCACCAAAGTCGTTACCAGTATACTGCGCAGAACCCAACCCATCAACTGAGTACAAAGTGTTGATAGTGTTGTAGAAGACGTTGTTCTCAACAAGAGCCTTGGCACCTGCTCTGATATCCATTCCGTCTTTGACACCAACCAGGTAGTTATTGTACATGTGGCCAGTGCCGATTCTGAGAGATGGAGTTCTGGCATAGGTGTTGTTCCAGTAGTTATAAGCGTAGGTGACTCTCAAGTGGCCAGAATCCTCCGCAACATTGGCATCGGAGTGGCCAACCAGAGAAGCCTTCCAATGATCGTGCAAATAGCAGTGGGAGATAGTGACAAAGTCTGAGCCGTGATTAACGTCCACGAGGCCGTCATAGTAGTTCTCGCCGTGGTCCTTGTCACTGAACAGCTCACAGTGGTCGACCCAGACATTCTTGGAGCTCTGGATCGTGATGGAGTCACCACCAGCAACTGAATCGTCGTTAGCATAGACCTTGGAGATAGCAAGGTTTCTGATGATGACATTCTCAGCTTCGTACACCCACAGATCGATGCCTGTGAGTGAAATTCCCGGCTTTTTGCCCACAATGGTCTTGTTGGAGGAGACAATAACCGGAGTTGACGCAGTCATGGACTCATTGATATAAATGATGTAGGCTCCTTGCAAGGCAGCATACTTCTTGAGTTCGTTGTAGTTGGAAACTGTCACCTCAACACCACCAGCACCACCAGTGGTTCCCGAACCAACAGAAGCGTAGCCGAAGGCGATCTCGGTGATGGATCCAGAAGAGGAAGCAGATGAAGTGGAGGAGACGGTAGTAGTAGACTTTGAAGTAGTAGTTGGAGAAGAGGAAGCATTGGTGGTCTTTATAGCAGCAGAAGAAGTTTTGGTAGACTTTGAAGAGGAAGCCTTGGTGGACTTCACAACAGTGCTTGTAGCCTTCACAGAAGAAGTAGTCAAAGTCTTAGCAGCATGAGTAGAAACACACTGGTAATAGTAAGGGTTCTGGGAGACACAAGTAGCCGGAGCAGAACACTCAGTGGCTCCAGACCAGCCTGAGCCACCGCATTGGCCGTATAGCGCAGCGAGCTTAGCAGCGCTAGCCAGTGAAAGAAGTGGTAAGAGGAAGAGCATTTTATGATGGCTATAAAAGACTATATAACACTACAGAGCTCTCTGGGATTTGGAAATGCTTATATACTTTTCCAGCGTCAGCTGATCTCCAGCTCAAAGAGTACACGTAGACGTTATGAGTGCAAATAGACCTAGATATTGGCCTCTGCAGTCCCTGATCTTGACGTTTAAGGGAGGAATATTGCTCTTTTTAAGGACCTAGACCGCAAAACCTGCCCCAACGAAACTGCTGGTTGTACGGTCCAGGAATCTGCCGAAATTAGGCCCACATTGTTCTGTGTGTTGCGGATTGTGCGGTGCTGAAGTCTGAGACCGTTGTACCTGAGCATCCGACAGTATCTGCTGCGGAATACATATATGTATGTTAACTTATTTGTAATGGTATAACCCAAATCAGGTAATCCATTTTATTATACTATAGTTATGCATTATCTGACACTAATCCCTTTACACCATCCGTATAGCCCCTTCCCAAAAACATACACTATAGAGGCTATTGTTTGGTGAGGGAATGATCTGCGGCCACATATCCAGTCACGTGACTTTACCCCTCTGCGCACGTGACTTTAGCAAAATTTAATTCGCGCACGGTACGGGCCACAGCGCCATGCGTGTGGACGTACAATGGGTTATACAAACCCCCGGATTGGGAAGGAAAAAAGCTTAAGAGAGTTCCCCATCTCTCACTAGCTTGTGTACCCGCTGTAAAAGGCGTGACAGGGATAATTGACTTTTCGAATTCGCCTCACGAAGATCTCCGGCCAAAAGCCCTGTCAATTCATTCCAAGCGAGGCCCGCACAGCAAAAGATAACCGGTAACACGTGCGTCTTTGTGCTTTGATGGAGCAAAATAATACACCTCAGAGTCTCAGACTTATTTTGCCCAGAGGCTTCCAGAATGAAGTTGTAGCCAAAATACGGAGATCCTCGTCCATTTGAGGCTCCCCACGTGCGTTTATTACCGCTTTGCCGTTTTAGTGGGGGGACTAATAAGCAGCACCACAGCCTCATCTGCACCACCGTTTGTTCCGTCGCGTTGTGGGTTGTGTCTTATATATTGCTTGTTTCTTTCCTCCTTTTTCTGCTTTTTAGCCCTTTTTGTCAGGTTTTCTGCTCTCTTTCTAGCCCCCCTGGCCAGGCATAATGCTGCTCCGGTACATTCTCTTTTTACTTCCCTTCTCCTGTGCGTACCCAATACAGCACCCAATTGCCTCTCCCACACACATTGCCTCTGGCTTCAAGCTCTCGTTACGTCCTGTGCAAAATGACCAGTTCAAGGACTGGCGATTGTCCAAGGACACGGCGTTCGAGTTCATCATCACGGCGCAGCCTACGCTGGTGAAAGAGCCCTCAAATGAAGGTACGGTGTCGAATATGGATCTGTCAAAACCTCCATTCCACCTGTTTTTGAACCACGACGGAACGTTTACTATGGGCGACCACGGCGTTGTTCAGGCTGGCGAATCCACAAAGCTGTTGTACTTTGGAGCAGCTGATTCTAGAATCGACGAGAGACTCACAACACTGACGGGCTGGAAATTTGTTAAAGACGGTGGTGATGACGTGAAACTGAGTTTGGAAGGTGACACATTGTTCAAGGTTAGAGAAGGTCCAAGAGGTACAAATTTGTTGGGGCTGAGCGACGCTTTCAGAGACGAAGCAGCAGTTCAGGTTGAGCTCGTTGTTGATGGATGCGATGAGGGCTTTGATGATTGTGTTCCCTCGGATTTATATTAGGCTGGACCTGGTAATAAATGATATAATGATTGTATATTCCCATGTGTTCTGTTTTACAAAATTACGGAGGGAGCCCAGCTCACCTTCCCGTGTTGGAAGACACCTTCAAGATCACTCTCATGATACTTATAGAGAAGGTAACAACCCAGATCACCAAGATAACAAACAAAAAGGCACTAAGCCCCTTCTGTAACCTGCAAATGGTTTCAACCCTTGGGTAGATTGAGTAACTGTCAATAGCACAAACCCATCTGCTGTCGTATAAAGTGTTGAATGAAAGGGCAAGATTTGCACTTGAGAAGATGATGAACAACAAATCCAACAAGATCAATCTCATTTTCTCAACTGGGTTTCTGATACCCAACGGCTTAGACTTGAACTCGTCATATGCAATGTAAAACAGGTAAACCAGGCCTATGCTTTGCACACAAATCGCCATCAGAGTACTTGGCTGTTGGCTTACTTCAGAGATGTCATCCACATCATCAATAAGCTGTACTTTCCTCTTCGATATGGTGTATATCCGAACAGAAAGAGCCAATGCGATCAGGCTCAATATGATGGTGAAGATTCTGAAGAACAACGGCACGTAGTTATTGAACAAGAACACCCTCTTCAAGTACGGCCCCCACTCTTCACGTTTCTCGGTGGACATCCAGTATTTGGCTTTGGATCTTCTCTTCACGGGCTCTTCGCTGGATGCGCTGGAGGCACTTGGCGACGAGAACCAGCTCTTTCCACTTGGCGAGAAGCTCTTCTCGTACGGGTTGGGGCCCTCGTTGTTCAAGCAGATCTTCAATCTCTCGTCACCACCCCAGTGGCCGTTTAAATCTGCGAGCTCTTTGAGGGCTTCCGTATCACGGTACAGAACTCCGTCTGCAAATGCCGGTGTGGAGTCCACAGTTTGGAAAAAAGTGCTCCAATTGTCGCCCAACGAGGAGATAAAAGGATCCTGGTACACCAGCTGGGTCCTGTCGTTCTTCTGGACCGCTCTCAGCGGTTTTTCAAGGATTTTCTGCTGCTCATTGGAGTTGGCTATGCCGTATAGAACATAAGGAGGAACAGTGCTGGCCTCGTGGGAGTAATTGGAGATGTTGGAATATGGATTTATGAAGCTCTTGGAGGAGTTCTTGTGTGGAATAACTGACGGGAGCTGTCTGGACTTCACCGACGAAGAATTGTCAACATCCTCAATTTCAATGGTGGGAGGCTCTCTCTCTTGTGTTGGTTCACTCATTAGCGAGTAGCAATGGGGCAGAAAGCAGCAAAAGGGCAAGAAAAGCGAGATAAAGCTTCCTATTGGACAGAGGTTAGATCGGAGAGTAGAACTGACAAGATATTAATGAAATTGGGATTTTTGGCAAGGTTGGAGCAATTTGTTTACCTTGATTTCAAAGTGGGTGCGGAGCAAAGACACAAAGGCCACAAAGATGTCAAAAGGGCTTTAACCAGTTTATTCGGCAGGAAGGGAAATAATTACGCTCGAGGAGTGTGATTGGTAGAGTCGGTGAAAGGTAAGAAACTGGGGGAAACAGCAAGTTTGAGGAGCTCAGAAGTCTGTAACAGCTTCGGATAAGCAAAATTCCAAGTGCGCCAAGTGTATATGCTGTGGTGTCCGGGTGTTGACGTTATTAGCTCACTATTTGCAGCCAATTATTTTCAATTTATGAAGTATGTATTACTAAATGTATGATTAAATTTTAAATTTAATGTGGAAAATTTGTAAAATCTGTGTAATGGGATGTACGGAAGCTATATAATATATAATTGTATGTACGTCTACTAGTGAAGATCCAAGGCTCATTACTCATCAGATGAATGGACCAATGTTATCATGATGAACAGATCATTCATATCTAGGATAATCTGATGAGATCCTGATCATTCTGACGTACAATCATAATGATATCATCCATCAGAATGATCAAAATGAGTACCTAAAGTTCGGATTCTCCATATCAGTCATGTCCCTGAACTCGTAGTTCGGAGGCATGGTGATCTTCTCAGCCTGGTCCCTCTTCTCATTTTCCCACTTGGAAATGAGCCCAACGAGACCTGCAATTGGAATAGATGCAATTGAAGTACAGATCAATGCAATCTTGGCAGACTTGTATTCCGGAGCCTCGTGGGCTCTGAACAGTTGAGGACCAATCAGAGAGCCGATGGAGAAGGCAATCATAGTCAGAGCGTTACGGGCAATTTTCTTAGTATGACCAGCAGTGTTGGCACTGTTCCAAGAGTACAGGAGCGCAATGACACCCGTTGAGCCCATATTCATGTAGATAGCAATCAGATTGGCCACACGGTGTGGATTTTCATACAGAATAGCGTAACCTGCAATGGCTGGGAGACACATAACCATGAAAACAATAGTTCTGTGGCCATACTTGGCACAGAAGTACGTCTCTGAGAGAATTGCAATGATCATTGCAGCACCAACTGGCATCTGCGCCAATGAGGACACTTTTGAGGAAAATCCAAAAGAGTTGATGATGGTAACTGACCAGGTACCCAGTGCACCCGTGGAGATCATAGAGACAATAGTGAGGATAAACAGAGGCCAAGTGTGTTTGTCGCGGAAGAGCAGCTCCTTGATCTGTTCAATGTTGAAAGTCTTATTCTCTGTGCCCGTTTGGTTATCTCTAATGTGTTCTAGAACGATCAGTTTCTCCTCTTCAGTCAAAAAAGAGGCGCTCGTAGGGTTATTTGGCAGGATGAAGTACATGGCAACACCGAAGAACACCGTTATTATACCAAGAACAAGGAAGAAGATCTGCCACGACTCAAAATCGGAATGGACATGCTGGAAAGCGAACGACAGCAGTCCACCCACAATAGTAGAAAGACCAGCAAAAGAGACCCAAATACCCGTTCTCTGCATATTCTCATTCTTGTTGTAGTACATGGAGGAGATGATGATCAGGCCGGGAGACAAAGAAGATTCAAAAATTCCTAGCAGAGTTCTGATAATCATCAAACTGGCGTACGATTTACAGGCCGAATGGCACGCCACAACAACACCCCAGAGAATAATACAGCAAGACAGGAATTTTGAGGTTGGCAAAATCTGTAAAAGATAGGACGAAAAAGGCTCAGCAAAGATGTACGACGCATAGAACATGGTTCCAAGGTTGGCAAACCCGTTAGGATGCCCAGCAAGGTGTTTCTTAATTCCCAGCACAGCAGCCAAATTCAGGGAGTTCTTATCAATAAACTGGAGAAAATAGGCTCCACACATCACCACCATAATTCTCATGTCGATTTTCCGTTGCAAGCTAGGAGGATATTTGTGGACACCATCAACAGCAGCATCATGGATCACCACGTTCGTCTTTCTGAGAAATTCCAAAGCCTCGTCTTTGTCTCTGTCTGTCAGAGTCGTCTCTTCGGAGCGAAGACCCTCATCATCAACGAAAACGAGTTCTTTAGCGTCGTTTTCGTCCTTGGTTGTGGGATCGAACTCAACCATTATGTCCTGTTATGTCTGGGAAAAAAACAACAAAACCAGGCAAATGCTAAGTGTGGTTTTCCTTGCTGGTTACACCGATTACAGACTCAGCAGCTATTATTGTACGCCAAAAAGGTAATTGAAAGCCCAATCTGAGACCTCAATTGACCCCTGATTCTCGAGAAATTAAGGACCCCTCGTATAAAAAACTAGCACCCGGACACCACAGGACGCCTCGACCTGCATATTTCCGAGAGCGTCTGGCGTGGGTGTGTCGTTTATATGGAGTAGAGAGGTGGGATTTCCTTTTTCGTACAATTTGATGGTTTTAGGGCAATTTTTGAGTGTTATTGGCCTGTTTATGGGCTTTTTTCGGGCTTTTTTCGAGCTGGTTTTGCGTTAATTTGGGTACCCTTCTAGACGCTTCCCGGTTTTGTGGCTCTATGAGGTCCCAGCTGCCAATATTAAAATGGGAAAAAACATACCAATTTACCAGCTTCTTCAGAAGTATTAAAACCCATTAGTCTCATAGGCATCTTTTCTCCTCTTCATGAAAAAGCCAGGGCTCACAGGCCCAACAGGCGGTTTTGAGGGCGCTGGAGCTCGCAACGACGAGAAACTCCCCTCTGCTATTACCACTGTTCTGAATGGCTCACAATGTCCTCCATCGTCCCCAGAGTCACACAATGAAGACCTGAATTTTTCCACTTCTCTGAGACTTCCACTTGCACTCGGAGGAGTTGCCTCTGAAAGAGATACCCGCTATATTCAGCTGTACACTCCTCCCTCACAAACTTCGTCTTCGCCCATACGACGGTCTGACTCGGCTCTGACTACCATATTTTACACTGCCAGAACCAGCATGGGTAGCTGTGATCCAAGTCGATCTTCTACTTTACACTCAATTCGTACGAGGGTGGAGATTCCAGGAGAGGTTATTCATCCAAGAACGCTGCCACAGGTGGCTTCCTCTAATGTCTCAGCAAGGGATCTGGAAACACAACTTTTCAAGACTACGACAGATTTGTCTTCTAATAACACAACTCAGATGGAAGTGAGGACCACAGCAGCACAAGAGGTAATTTATGGCGTTACAGACTTGTTTCTTGAGCCACAAAACGAGGCACCAGGGATCTGTGATCTGCTAAATGAAGAGCTGGCCTTGACAGAGGACGACTTGAACCATTTACCCCCTTATCCGCCCACAACAAGATCGTACCAAGGTCGTTCTTTGAGAGATACAGTTATTGCCAGAAAGAGTTTGAGGATGTTTCCTCCTAGCAATCCCATCCAGGAGAGAATGGAGGATATGTTGATCCGTTGGCAGCCCCCGCCATCGCTGTTCCATGTTGACAAAATCTTGAATGGCCAGCACCCTTATCAATGCCTGGAACTTCCAATACTCAAGGCTAATGTTGCGTGTACTAGTGAAAATCACTCATCAACAGACAACACGGCCACCTCTGAGCTTGACAGCATTGGAAAGCTGGCTTTTCTTGAAAGGTCAGACTCTGACAAATCATGCAAGCTCACATCAGCTTTTATCGAAGACAACACATCTACCGGGGCTAGTAGGAATGATGTCCAATTCAATTTTCCGTCTTTGGACATCATTCATGAGGATGACCAAGATCTGGATGACCAGTACATGGAAGGGTCCCCTTCCGTAACCACGTCCATGAGGAGACAATTGATCGGCGATCTCTCCAGATCAGTTGAGAGTTTCGTTCATCCTGTTGCTCAAGTTTCAGAAGATGTCCCATCTGATCAGCTAATAGTCTTGGACCCCAGAATACCAGAAGCCGTACCCGTGACTCTCGATGAAATTTGCCTCATGGTGAAGGCAGAGCCACAGGAAGTGGCACAGATGAGCAACTCATTGAGAGTTCCACATTATGGAGACGAAGATGATGATATTGGATACAACTTTCTCGATGCTCTCTCTGAAGCCTTTTGGGGCTGTCTTGACGATACCTGGTTCCTCTTGACATGTTGTCACGGCTGCTCAATTGACAGTGAAACCTTGGATACAGAAGAACATACCAACATGTCTGGCCCTGCTTATCTATAATCCAATATAGGTTTGATTGATGGCTCCTTGTAGGTTCCTTGTTCCGGTGAACTCAGCAAGGTGCTCGCGTATACCCTCAGCAACTTTAAGATAATAGACTACATTATCAAAACTACACAAAAGATGTTTATGAATCATATAAGAAGCTGTATCAGAATCAGTATCAATTAGAACAGATCAGAGCTTAAGCAATGGTGCAATAAGTCTGGTGGCCATAGAATGGCTTGTAGTTATCATGGTTCTCCTTGTTGTCGGAGGATGTGGCAGAAGAGGTGATAGCAGAAGCAGAGATGTTTGGGAGCATTGCGTAAGAATTGTTTGAGTTGTCTGGTGGTGAGAGAAAGTTTTTGATGTAGCTGAGAAGTACAGGACTGAGCACTGTTCTTATACTCAAAATTGGTTCCATCCAACGTGACCATGAACTAGAAAGCCACCATCAAAGTGTTACCTTATACGACTGTATTAATGGGAGTTTTCACAAGCTCGAAACATATGATATCCCATTCTTGTGCGATCTGATAAATATTGCCTAAATAAATAACAAGACTGATTGTTGGGTCATTGACATCACCAACCAGCCATTCAAGTGGTCCCAATTGGCCAGTGTGAAAGGTTTATGTCTGAAAACCACAATAAGGGCCATTGTTTCCTCTCCATTAGGAGAATGCAGGTCCCATGCAGAACCGTGTCTAGTCAAGGGATTGGCTCACGATTACGTTATAAATGATACAAATTTGAGGGATCTGAAGCGCATATATAAGCGTGCGATGTTTCATGTTTGTGGAGTGCAGGCCCTCCCTTGAATTCAGTCGATTTTAGCATCCCGAAAAGGAAGGCATGGCCCGAGATTTCCAGACTCGTAATATATGTCCAATAGCGATATATTTCGGTGTATTATCTCACTTATGAGTATGATTACCACAAATCTACGAATTTAATGCTCCTGTATAAGATCTTTATCGATGAGACGGGAGGGCTTCTTTTTGAGGCACTACAAAATTGTCAAAAACGGTCACATTTCCCTCCAAAAACGAAATACGTAAAACAAATTGGCCCAAGTTTCGACTATACTCTTTAAATGACTATTATACGGGTTGATTCCTCTGGAAAGAGGAACTTTTTTCCCAAGCATGCGGTGACGTAGCCGGGCTGAGCTGCCCGCGAAACGGTGACCATACAGAAACGCGAGATGAGCTTCTCCCAGAACCAACTATTAATCCCACACACAAATAACCAACTCAAAGCTATTTAATCGTGAAATCCCCGAGAATTCACAAAGAAATTGACCGAATTACCACCCCTGTGTATTTTTTTCTGCATTTTTCCCGTGGCCTGAGAAGCTATACAGCCAGGACTTATTGATTGCTCTATCGCCACCGATAACAGACGTTGCTGGGGAGACTACATTTCCCTTCATTCACACATTTCACACATTCTTCACTCTGAGATGGTTGGTCTTCCGCGTGGTTCCCAAATGCTTTATAAGGGCTTCAGAAACTCTTCCACGAATGCTCTGGGAAGCACAAAGTCCCTCGCCAAGCTCTTCGTGTTCCCTGTAACGAAGGACAAGTCGTTCTACTACTTCAAATGGAATGAGAAACTACTGCTGAACAACGAATCACAGCTTGTGAAGTATGAGAACAAAGCCATAACACTCGCTACCAAGGCCTGGAACTCTCTCAGAAACTCTGACAAGTCGTACAACAAGAAGATTGTCTATTATGCCACAAAGTTCCTTGAGCAGACACCATGGACTGAAGACTCATTGAGGACAATTCCTTCGAAGTCTGCACTCCTCAGACAGGTGCGTCGGTCTTCAAAGGAGTCAGGAGAACAGACAACAGTCTCTTTCAAGTCCTCGGACAAGATTGAACCGTCAGACAAGGTTGTTGATATCCCAGTGTACTACCCATCAACTATCCTGAATCAGCAGCAACTGAACAAGGATATCACCAAAATGGCAACCGATGGGGAGGCTTATCACAGACGTATGATGATGTGGTGTGGTATCGGAGTTCCAATCTCATTACCGTTTGCTCTAGTCCCTGTGATTCCAAACATCCCAGGCTTCTACCTCTCGTACCGGTTCTACTGCAATTTTAAGGCAATGCTGGGGTCCAGGCATCTATTGGAGATGCAACAGACGGATGAGCTGATTCTGAAAGAGGATGTCCAGTTGGAACAGATTTACAGAGACTCTGCTGTGGAGAAGGAGCATATTCTGATCGATGAAGGCATCATTGATAAGATTGTGGAGACATATGATATCCCCAACGCTAGAGCAAACCTGATAAAGGCCTTGAGACAAGAGAGGAAGAACCTGGAGACAGATCCAGAGAAGACAGATGTGAAGAAGTGAATAGCCGGGGTTGTGTTGGATCGGGTTGTACATATGTGATCAAGATGCAGCTTCTCATTGTGCTAGCGTATATTAATGATGCAATTGGCACAAAGAGGCACATGACACACCGAACAGGATACCAACACTCAATTGCATGATTTATTAGACTATAACCAGCAAAATTCACCACTTTACTATGTGAATTTGGCGCAATTCAGCACAATTTGTAGAAACAAGTCGAAGCCCTAGAAGTGTGGAGTACAGCCCTATCCCCGTACCACGTGACCCGCTTAGGGCACCGCCCTCGGAAGTCGCACTTAAGTATGGCGCTGCGCTTATGTAATCACACCCTCGGAACTAAGCCGCCTCCCCGCGCTGGGCAACTTTCGCGAAAAATCCGTGGGCTTCGATGGCGGCGAACGGGCGCAAAGCTTTTTCAACGAAAGTTTCACTTCCTTTCTCTTCCTTCCACCTCCTTTTTTCAGTTCTCCACCCAACGCATTTTTTAATCTTTTCAGTAAGTGGTTTGAGGATCAGCGACATGGACTCGGAGCCTGTGGCAGCCAATTGGAGCTAATTGGAGCCCCCAAATTGAGAGCAATTGAATGAGCCATGATCTCACGGGCACGCAAGAACACTTTGCTAACAACACAACAGAGATGCGTGCTAAATGGAGAAAGAAAAGAGTGAGAAGACTCAAAAGAAAGAGACGGAAAGTCAGAGCCAGATCCAAATAAGCGGACTGAGATGACTGTGACACCGTGACGAGATTGTGTCTGGGTGTGCTGGTACTAAGCTGCTATGTCGCTGAATTGAGATAGTTATAGAGGCTTGTTGTATACTGTCGCCGGCTGTGTCCAGGGCGGTTTTGGAGAGGTTTCACGCTTGTTATTTCACTGAGATCTTGGAATTTTAAATGCCCCCATTCGAACTATGGCTTGTGTGTGGAGCT
>JAKTVV010000078.1:0-49502 GCA_030581715.1 Petasospora mississippiensis | reverse complement strand
AGCCTGGTGCATATCCACACACTCGTCGTCCAACTCCATCGCCGTTGGTTTTGATGCTGGCTTTGCAGTGCTTTCCCTGGGCAACGATGAGCCACGTTTGTCTATGGACCCAGTCGGAAAGCTCATCTGGGCCAAGAACAACGAGGCATTCTCCTCCGTTATCAAGGACGCCTCTGACCACGAAGACGGCGAGACGTTGCCATTGGCTTCCAAAGAGCTCGGAACCATTGAGATCTTCCCAACTTCCCTGAAACACTCTCCAAACGGTCGTTTCGTTGCTGTCACCGGTGACGGCGAGTACATCATCTACACCGCTCTGGGCTGGAGAAACAAGGCATATGGCTCTGCTCAGGACTTTGCCTGGTCTCACGACTCTAACATGTTCGCTACAAGAGACTCGCAGAACCAGATCACCATCCACAAGAATTTCAAGCCGAAATCAAATGGCGAGATTGACTTCGTCTACGGTGTTGAGAAACTGTACGGTGGTGCTCTGCTCGGAGTCAAGTCCGACACATTTGTCTCTTTCTACGACTGGGAAACCAGCGAGTTTGTCAGAAGAATCGACGTTGAGGCTAACGACATCATCTGGTCCGAATCGGGCGAGTTGGTGCTGATCACATCTAACGAGGCCTCTTTTGTTTTGTCATTCGACAGAGAGATCTTTACCCAGGCACTGGAGGCTCAAACTATTGATCCAGAGGAAGGCTGTGAGGAGAGTTTCGAAGTCCTCTATGATGTCTCTGAGACTATCACATCCGGTAAATGGGTCGGTGACGTCTTTATTTTCACCACCTCTTCAAACAGATTGAACTACCTTGTCGGTGGCCAGGTTTACAACATTGCACACTTTGACAAGACAAACTACGTTCTGGGTTACCTGGAACGTGACAGCAGAGTCTATGTTGCTGATAAGGACATCAATGTGTCGAGCTACAACTTGTCTCTAGCTGTTCTTGAGTACCAGACTTTGGTGTTGAGAGGTGAGCTAGAACAAGCTAACCAGGAGTACTTGGAGAGAATTGACAAGTCCGATTTGTTGAAGGTTTCCAGATTCTTGGAGGCTCAGGACTACCTGGAAGAGGCATTGGAGATCTCTCCAGACACAGATCAGAAGTTCGAAATAGCACTCAAGACGAAAAACTTCTCTGTTGCTCACGAAATTGCTAAGGCTGACGATGCCGAACACAGATGGAAGTCACTTGGTGATTTGGCTCTCGCCTCTTTCAAGTTCACACTTGCTGGTGAGTGTTTCGAGAACGCCCAGGACATTGAGAGTTTGTTCCTCTTGTACACCTCCCTGAACAACAAGTCCAAGCTCCTGGAGCTGGCCGAAATTGCCAAGGGCAAGGGTAAGTACAACGTAGCATTCAACTGCTATTGGACTGTTGGTGAGATCACAAAGGCCATTGAGCTGCTCAATCTCAGTGGCAGACCTGTTGAGGCTGCCTTCCTCGGATTGAACTACGGTGTCGATGTCACGACCTCAGTTGAGCAGTGGAAGAAGGACCTGAAGGCCCTCGGGAAGGACTCTATCGCTGAAAGAATCGCTGTTCCAGCAGTCACTGATGGTGACTTGGTTGATTTGGGCGACGACTCTGTTGAACAGGCTGAAGAGGTTGTCCCAGAGGCTGAAGCTGATGTTGAGGCCGCTGATTGAGTTTATGGGTGTGTTGGGGGAAAATTGACACAAAGTGTTTCTCATCGATAGCATTGAAGCTTGAGCATGTGCAATGAGATTTGTATAAAAGAGACGTGAATGTTTTGATATCGGCTACGTAGATGTGACAACAGCACAGATTGCAACAGCTACGTATTCTCCTCATCAAGTCGTAAGCATTACATTATGTACACATATCAAGTCCTTCAAAATCAGCTGAACACCTCCAGCTTGTCAACGTTCTTCCTCTTGCCAAGAGCCACAAAGTAGCACTCCTTGGACTCAGGTCTACAGGCATTCGGCTTGAATCTGACAACTCTACTGAACACCCTCTGTAGCCTTTTCTCCAGGCCTTTATCCTCAGCACCGGTGTAGAACTTGCACGTGAACGCTCCACCGGGCTTCAATATGTCAATCGCCAGAATCAATGCAGCATCACAGAGGTCCTGTGGTGTGTTAGTTATCACTTTCAACTGTCAATGGCTAAAATGTGTACTCACAATGCTTCCAGCGTGGTCCTTGACGGCAACACCGCTTGTGTTGAGCATCCTGTTGTAGGCCGAATTAGTCGTGTTGTTCCAGTATCGGTAAGGAGGGATCACGGGAGCATACATATCGCTCAGTATGACATCCACGGGCATTTTCTGGCTCTCTGAGAGCTCTTCCTCGAACTCTTCTGTGCTTTTGATGTCCTTAGATACACTCTCGGCCATCTCCTTGGCGATATAGCTCTCTGACAGCTCCTCGTTCACCAGTGGCGACTTCTCGTCAAGGAAGTGCTTCTGGATGAGCACGTGTGTTCGCTTGCTGAGGATGTTTGCCTGGATCGCAGAAGCTCCCTGGGGTGGCTTCGAAGGAAGAATATCTACACCAAGAACCATGCCATTGGGGCTCGTTCTCTTCACTGCAACCTGGGTCCATGCTCCCGGTGCAAAACCGAGATCAACAACTTTCTGGCCTGGCTTCAGCAGCTTGAACTTGTCGTCAATCTGCTCAAGCTTGAAGGCTGCGCGGGACTTGTAGTTCTCGAACTTGGCTTCACGTGTGTATCTGTCATTGAGCTGTCTGTTCAGCCACTTATTGGAGGACGCAGACTTCTTGGAGGCGTATGATCGCACAGAGACCCAAAGAGGGTTCAAAGGCACCTGCGGCCTTGTAGCCACGAGCATCGTTTTGTTAATTGTCAAAAAACCAGCTGTGTGTGCTTAATATCTGTGGAGAAGGAGGTGCTTGTGATATCTCTTGAGGAAACACGTTGCCCGGGCGACGCGCCATTCGCGGCTTGTCACGTGACCCTTTGGTTGCCCTAAGCGCTGCCCTAATTGATGTCCGGGTGTCCAGTCTGCTGCGCGCCAGCGGACTGGCAGGGCGGTGAAAAATTTGAGCAGAGCGCTCCCTCACGCTCGACTCTGATAATTTATTCAATCTTTATCCGTCGCAAGCCACCCCAGGACCACCAAGTAATTGGAAGACAGATATCATTCACAATGTCTAAGATCTCCACATCCCAGGTTAGAGAGCACGTCAAGGACATCTTGAACTTCTCCCAGAACGAGAAGAAGAGAAACTTCTTGGAGACCGTTGAGCTCCAGGTTGGTCTTAAGAACTACGACCCACAGAGAGACAAGCGTTTCTCTGGTACCTTGAAGCTTCCACAGGTTCCAAGACCAAACATGTCCATCTGTATCTTCGGTGATGCTTTCGATGTTGACAGAGCTAAGTCCCTTGGTGTCGATGCTATGTCTGTTGAGGACTTGAAGAAGTTGAACAAGAACAAGAAGCTCATCAAGAAGTTGGCTAAGAAGTACAACGCCTTCGTCGCTTCTGAGGTTTTGATCAAGCAGGTCCCAAGACTTCTCGGTCCACAGTTGTCCAAGGCTGGTAAGTTCCCAACCCCAGTTTCCCACAACGACGACTTGTACGCTAAGGTCAACGAGGTTAAGTCCACCATCAAGTTCCAGTTGAAGAAGGTTTTGTGTTTGGCCGTTGCTGTCGGTAACGTCGAGATGGAGGAGGACATTTTGGTCAACCAGATCATGATGGCTGTTAACTTCTTGGTTTCTTTGTTGAAGAAGAACTGGCAGAACGTTGGTTCCTTGGTGATCAAGTCCTCTATGGGTCCATCCCACAGATTGTACTAAGCCCGAGGTGCCTCTAGTGTCTTTGTATAAGTACGTTTAATAGTGTTTCTTGTGCATTGTAATATCTTGTAGTTGTACGACTCTATATATAATTGGGTTTGAGAATGGTATTCAATATCACAGTAGCGAATCTTTTCCCAAATATATACGGATATTTACTGCTTCATCCTTCTTATAACACGGGCGCAGTTCATTGATGATGCACAACCAGATAAATATGTAAACGTCATCTCCAGTTTCTACACAAAGGTATCCCTGGTCATAATACAGCAGTTTGAGGATGGATACAGCCCAGTTTACGTTGGAAGAGTTTCCAAGGGCAAACTAGATGTGATTGAGAGGCTGATTATATTAATGGATCTGAATTTCGATAGATTTTAAACGACAGGCGTATATAATAAACGATCGGTCGCTACCAAATTTGACACAAAAAAAAGAAAAGACTAGAATCAAAAAAGATCAGCTGAGCAGTCACGTTACCTAGATAACAGATAAGCACAAAAAATAACCCTTTCGTAGGCAAAACATCCTACGGAGGTTGCAGTCTTCTATACCGGTATGTTTGTTTTTGTGAGCCCTCCGTTTGCTCAGCCAATGGCTGGCGCTGGCGCTCCAGCGGGGACACTCCAAATTGGGGACTTGCGCGCGGTGTTTGAGTGGCCAATCGAGGGCTATTTGCTCTTCTGAGCAGCAATTAGTGGCTCTACTGAATATATTCCTCTTCCAAAAGGTCCAAAACTACCATCTACTATACAACACAGATTTTGTTTATTTAAATGTTTTTTTTTTGCCCAGAATTTGCGTCTAAAACAGCACAAAGAGTGCCGAGCCTGGCGAAAAGCGGAATTCCGCAAGAACCCGCTATCGGCCTCAGGCTCAAGCTGAACCGGCACGGCGCCCCCGAGCGGTCTTCTTATCACAGCGTATCTTCTCAGTGGCGATGGAAGGGCTGGCAATGGCTTAGTAAGTTGTTGTTGAGCTTCGGGGCCGTGTGTTGTGGTAGTCCAAATCTGAAGAAGAAGCTGAGCAAAGGCCCCTCGAGGGCTCTTGGCTGTATGAAAACCGTTGTAAGCTCGTTGGCTAGTGCATGAAAGGTGTCACTTTTCCCAGCATATACGAAAGCCAAGAGGTTTGGCATTCAAAAAAACTCCAAAAACGCATGTGAGGCTTGTGTGCTTATCAGGGTCTCGCGGCGTCCCAATTGGGCCATGTCACGCCAACGGTTCTCTTCCCACATCGCCCCACAGATCTACATTTCTACGCATGTTCTCCCGTAATAAAAGCAAAATTATCTATCTTAATTTACGTAGCCGATTCTTGCTACATAAACAGGGCCCTTCCCCATATCTCTAGCTGTTTTCATTCTGGCCACTCGATTAACTATTGGACATGTCAGCTCCGCTCTCCAGTAAGCTCTCCAACGGACTCAAGTCCATCACCTCCAATGCTATAAACTCCAACCTGGACCTCTCAAAAACTCACATCCGTGATGTCCACTCCCACGTGACCATCGACGCCCGTGCTGCCAAGGCCCAGAACCTGGACGACGATGCGATCCTCGCCATGGTTGGTTACAAGCACGAGCTGAAGCGTCAGTTCGGGCCTTTTAACATGATTGGTGTTGCCTTCTCGATCATGTCTGTTTTGCCTTCTATTGCCTCTGTTTTGGGCTACTGCTACTCCATCAACGGTGCTTTGTGGGGATGGCTCATCTCCTCTGCTTTCATCTTCCTCATCGGTGTCTGTATGTCTGAATTGGCCTCTGCTATCCCAACTGCTGGTGGTTTGTACTACTGGACTTACCATTATTCTCCAGAGAAGAGCAGAGTCTGGCTCAGTTTCTTGGTTGGTAACGTTAACACGCTTGCGCTGGCTGCTGGTCTTTGTTCCATTGACTACGGTTTTGCTAAGGAATTACTGTCTATCGTATACATCGCCAAGGACGGCGACTTTGATATGACTAACGGTATAGTCTACGGTGTGTATGCTGCATGCATCGTCTCTCACATTGCTACTGCCTGTGTGGCCTCCTACGGTGTCGCCAAATTGCAGTCTGTTTCTGTGTTCGCCAATGTCTTCCTTGTCATCTTCTTCATCATCGTTATGCTCGTTGGTACAGATAACAAAAACAGTGGTAAGTTCGTCTTTGGCAACTTCGTCAACTTGACGGACTTCCCAGACGGATGGGCCTGGATCTACAACGGTTTCATGCCTGCTATCTGGACCATTGGAGCCTTTGACTCTTGTGTCCACATGTCTGAGGAGGCCCACAACGCTACCAAGAACGTGCCAATCGGTATCATGGGCTCTATTGGTGCTACCTGGTTCTTCGGTTTCATCATTTTGATCGTTTGCTCCTTCTGTGTCAACCAAGACTTAGAATCTATCATTGGCACCGCTTCTGGTCAGCCAATGGCGCAGTTGATCTATGACGCTCTTGGAAAGAAGTGGACCATTGCCTTCATGGTACTCATCTGTATCTGTCAGTGGCTCATGGGTGCTTCCATCATCACTGCTACTTCTCGTCAAGCTTGGGCCTTCGCCAGAGATAACGGTTTGCCATTCTCTTCCTTCATCAAGGTTGTCAACAAGAGACTCCAGGTTCCAATCAGAGCAATCATCTTCTCCGGTACCCTTGCTCTCGTTATCGGTCTCTTGTGTTTGATCGGAGCCACTGCTGCCAATGCCGTTTTCACTTTGTGTATCTGTGGTAACTACTTCGCCTGGATGATGCCAATTGCCTTGAAGCTCTACAGAACATGGACTAACGGTGATGTTAAGTTCGTTCCAGGTTTGTTCTACCTCGGTGACTTCTGGTCACCAATTGTTGGTGTTATCACTTGTCTCTGGACCACATTTGTCATCATTATGAGTATTCTGCCATCTGTTGAACACCCAGACAAGGAGAGTATGAACTACACTATCGTTGTTATGGGTGGTGTTATGATTTTGTCCATGATTTGGTATGTTGTCTTTGCACACAGAACTTTCCATGGTCCTCTTAACACTTTGGATGACGGTGAGAACACTCCTGCATACTCAGCTGAGAAGCTCGACAAGATTGATGCTGTTCTCGATGTGGATGCTTCTGAATAAGGGAGAAGCCATTGATTGACTTCGTCCCAGCGTTTCGTTTATAATCTGATTTCATTTAAGTATCTTTGTCCTAGCCACAAAAGAGTAGAACTACTGCAAAGACATTTTCAGTGGACAAAAGCATTCCATACTTCAAAACCTAGGATGAACTTATGAAACCTGTCAAAAGTTGCGTCCTTGACCTCCACCTCAAAAGCTGTTATTAAATGATACTCTGGGCAATTATGACCAATATAGAAAGGAAGTTAAGAGAAGCATAAATATGTAAAATGGAGTCATTCCGTGATGAATAATCAATACAATCACACAAAGAGAAGGGGAAAGAAGCTTCCACATGTAAAATAGTCAGCTCATGATATCCGGAACAAACATTACAGCTGTACAAAGGGTGTAAAGAGAAGAAGCATTAAATATAAAAGCATCTCTGCGTGCTAAGGGCATTTAAAGCACCTCTGCGTGCTAAAATGTATTGGTCGTGACTTCGTAAGCGTTTGTGACTGCGTTCTCGCAATCATCTCATCCAAATGAAGAAGAAGAGCAGGAATATAACACCAAAGAAAATAGCCCACGTCTTCAGCGGGATTCCCGTTCTTTGTGCAGCAATCATCATCTGTGTCCATGTTCGTTTAATGCTTTGCTGCACTTTCGCAAACGATTCGTCGAGCTGGTTGATTGTCTCGTTGCTTCCTCTAATCTGCTCGCCCATCATGTTACTCAAAGTCTTCAAACTGGCCACTTTTCCCAGCATGGAATTGTGCAAGTCCTCGTTCTGGGACTCCAGCTGTTCGATCTCTGAAGCTGTGTAATCGTGTTGGGCCGGGCGTTCGTACGGTGAATGAACACGCGTAGGCTTGTCGAAGAGCGATGTGCGGGCTCGGTTTGTGCCTCTGGACATAGCGAAATTTTGAGCGGTTTTAATTGGTTTCCTGGGCAAAGAGTTGATGTTGGAGTTGATGTGCCTTTGTTTACGTGTCCGTATATGGGCAAAAATAGGAGCATTTGGTGTCCGGGTGTTTGAGGCGGTAGGGGCAGCATAAAGTCAACAAAGCGTTATATGCAACCAGTTTAATTTTGGCTGGCCTTACAAAGGACAGAAGGGACTCTCAGAAGAGCCGGAAAAGAACAATCTCTTCACTATGATCAAATCCGAATACATTACAACTTTGTATATCGAGTTCATGAGACCAAATCGGCAAAGTGTATTTATGAGCTGAAACTGCCATAATAGCTTAGGATTCATCTTGCTGAACCGAGTGTTCATTCCACCGTCATCTTCCAGTAGCTTGCCAATATCCTTGGAATTGACACCTTAACCTGAGACTTTACATCTCTACGTTGGGGCCAACTTGGTAATCTTTTATTGTTTCAATGCAGCCTTGTAGATGTGTTATATGTTAGTACCGCAGCTCTCTCTCCCCAGATAAGCGTACATATCGTAATTACAAGAGGAGGGGGTTCGAATAACACCGTATGAGACACCCTATACTTTCTCACGGATAAGCTTCCGAACAGATACCATGCCCTTTTCGGTATCGCAAACCACGTAGAGTACTATGGAGATGGCAACCAGGATCGCATTAGGCACAAATGGCATTCTGTCAATTCCTGTTCTGTCCTGGATTGTAGCATTCACCAGATCACCGATCCAGCCCACTGCGACTCCAAGCATAACTTCTAGCCCAAAGTACTGGGCCTCATCGCCTTCAGGGAGAAGTGTGCTGTAAAGCACTCTGTTCAGCGAGCGTAGTGCTGAAGAGGACCCTGAATACACTACATCAAACGCCCAGAACTCCCATCTGTTCTTGAACCCGATTTTGGTGTGTTCTGAGATACCCAAAGTTCCCCAAAAGTTGGTAAAAAGTGACACTCCCAGGAAGATATAGGCCCACGTCTTCATCGTCAGTCCAGCACGAGGATATAGAAACATCCACGTCAGGGACCCCAGCGACGATATAACGTAGGACAGCCAGATGTACACAGTGTACTCAGAATCAGTATTTCCAATTCCTAAAGTAGACCTGAAGAGGAGCACGAAAACACTCAAAAAGTTGGTGTAAGTGACATTCCAGATGACCCATGCAACACAGAGAAGGAAGGCATCCGGATATTGGCGGACGCTCTTCAACAGCTGGAACATCCGCTTGAATGTAAGGAAAATCAGCCATTCTCCCTGTGGTTTCGGTTTCCCTTCAACTTTTGGTATAAATATTGAAGCAACCATGGTACTAGCTACTGTGACACAGCCAGCAATCGTGATGGCCAGGAGGAAGTTATGGTACCCGTCAACTGCAGGGCCTCCCCTTGCGTAGGAAATGATGATTCCAACCACAAGGGCAACGATTCCACCCAAATTACCAGCAAACAGGCCCAGAACACTCACTTTTGAGCCACGTTTAAGAACCATTGCTCTCCTAATCTCCTCCAAGTTTGTGGCAGTCTCTTCACGTATTCCGTCGAGGGCAGTAACGCCCGCAGCCCTCATGAACAGAGGAATGTAGCTCGCCTCAATGATCTGGTAGACACCATTTGTAATGTTCAAAAGTCCGTATAACGCGCCCATACCTTGCAATTGAGCATAAGTGGATCCTGTCAGCCCAGCAAAGGGTGAGGCACAAAGACCATAGAAGGTAATGCTGACCACAAGGAAGAGCTTCCTATAGTTTGAGTAGTCGGCAAGGCCACTGATGAGTAGAGCCACTACACCTTCCAAAGCAGTGTATATAGCCTTCAGATAAAGAACGTATGACGAGTGGTGCACTTTACCAGAGCCAAATTTGACAAAGCAGTCATTTCCCTTGCGTGAACACGCCTTTCCAGCTGAGGTCTTTCCAAGCTTGAGAGCAAGAGACTGGATCGCAGCAGGGACATAGGTTCGGCTCATTGAGGCCACTGGGCCTGTTGTAAAGCATAGTAGGAGCCATGAGCGAAAAACAGCCTTACGGGAGAAAACAGGCCTTTCTTGCTGGTCCGAGTTGGATGTGGTTTCAGTAATGTCGAGCACCACTTTCTTGGGTGTGGGCGAGGTAGCGATCATTACGAATATAACACAGCAATATTACAAGTAGCTGGCTGGGTATTTTAATGTATTCGACGAGTTTTCTCGAGCTTTTTATATGAAACGACTGCCCTCCGGCGATGATCTGCAGTGTTTTCAGTTAGAGTCCACTGTACATGGCATCTGTGCCGGGTACTACATTGAAATATATAATAGTAAATTCACCTATATGTATTAATATATAATGTTGAATTATACATCCCACAATAGTACATATGTTGCTCATCATAATTTTAGTATATATATAATATCAATTATGACTAATGGGAGTTGGGGCAACAGTACCATAAGCACCAAGGACACAAAGCACACTCAGTCAACCAACCAAAAGCTGCCTTTGCACCCACTCCTGAATTCGGTCCAATATTTATATACGAGCAATTATTCAGCCAGTTGAGCACGAGCCTGGCAATCGGCTGCAAAGCTCGGGTGCCTTTTGGGGGAATGGATTCACACAGCTGCTCTAATTTGCTCACTTGGTCTCGCAACATAATTAGCTGATTGGCAGCCGGAAACGTTGGAAGGACAGATCATTGTAGCGAGTATATAGTGGAATTCTTTTCGTCTCTCTTTAATTGTTACTACTGGATGTCTTCTCAGCAAGGCACCGAGATGAGATACGTTTCCCTACCCACAGATGAGGACGCTTCGCCAAAACACCCCATACTGTGCCATTCTCACTCTCAGCAGGACCCAGAGTTAGAGGAGCTTGAGCGAAGATGGTTCGAAGAAACCCATAAACAGTTCCAGGGTATGCCCTGGTACAGGCGTCCTTCCAAGAAACTCCTCTACGCTGTCCTTTCCCTCCATGCGCTTTCATTTACCATCCTTTTGGGCCCTCTGACGGTTCTGATGCTCGAGTCTATCTGCAAGAAGTCAGATCAAATCGACAAAAGAGGCATGTCTATGGGACCTGGACCTGCAAACTGCAAGAACGGCCACTCCCAAGAGACATTGTCCAATATCCAGAGTGTTGTGAGTGTCATAGCCGGAATCCTTGGGTTCACACTCTCGGGGAAATACGGCCAATGGAGCGACGTATACGGAAGGGTGTTTGTGTTCAAAGTGTTCAGTGTGATCAATGTCGTATTCATAGCAGCTCTTATCGCTTACTTTGAGGTCTACGGTGGCTATAATGAGTACATCATGATTATAGTGGTTTCAATAGGCCATCTGAACGGTGGTATCATGACGCTCATCGCAAACGGTAACAGCTACCTGAACGACCTCGTCATGGTGGAAGACAGAACGGTTGCTATCTCCCTGCTGATGTCCTTTATCTACACCATGCTTGGCATGGGCCCTCTGGTTGGCTCTCTAGCCATCAAAGCCATTGGAGGGAGCAGCAGTGTCGCTCTGTACTTGGCTCTAACTTTTGGTATCCTGAGCATGTTGTTGATATTCGGTTTCCTGACTGAAACGAGACACCCAGAAGCCCAGGCTTTGGCCAAAGAGAAGTACCTGATACGCTCCTCTGACGACTCCCCAGTTCTACACAAAGTCTCCAGCTCCATAAGGTCCTTCCTCCACCCAATCAAACGCTTCTGGCTTCCTCTGACGCCGGACGGGTCTTCTCTTCCACGCCGTAACCTCATTTGTCTCATTCTCATTGATGTCCTCACAATGGGAGCCACCGTTGGCATGATGTCCACTGTCACGTTGTATACCATACTGAAATACCACTGGACGTCCGTTGAGCTTGGTTATTACATGTCACTCACCGGGTTCGGTAAGGCAGCTGTTCTCTTAATGATTGCACCACTGCTCCACAGAGTCTTGATTCACCATATTGGCTTCAAAGTGGTTCCAACGTCTGTCGATAAGCCTGATCGTACAGCAATTATAATATCTGTGATGTTCGTTCTCAGTGCTTCTCTCACAATAGTCTCTTGGAGCTCACCGTACGGTGTTTATCTCTCTGCGGTGCTACAGTCTCTCAGTGGGCTGATATCACCAACTATTCAAGCAGCTGTGGCCAAGTATTCGTCCAAGACAACAGCTGGCGAAATGTTTGGTGCCATGGCGATCCTAAGACACCTGGCTATGCTTGTTGTCCCTGTTTTCTTCCTACAACTATACAGACTCACTGTGGAATCGTGGCCCCAGTGTTTCCTGTTCGTTGGGTTGGCAATGTCCATTGCGGCTGTGCTTTTAGCTGCTGCTGGCCTGAAAGCTGAGAGACCACACCAGACAGAAGTTGATGATGCTTAGTTTCCTGTATATCGAAAAATATGCTAGTTAGTTCAATATATTGCAAAGGATATCCATACACTTCTGATGCCCACAAGCGATGTTTCACCACGCTTATCTGACAGCATAGAAGACACATAATCCTGTGCATTGGGGGAGGCCCCCACAGCTGGGCCGCAGTAATTTCACAGCATCGTAAGAAGGCTCTATTATATTATTATTAAAGGCCCACGCTGTAAAAAGCCCTTATCATACTACTATCAAAAGCCCACGCTATAGTACAAAGCCTACACTAATTTGTTTTTTTTGGATAGTATATACCACAGAAACAGCATTGTTACTGGCTCCGAGAATATTTCCAAATGCGGACTTTCAAGCGCTAATCTGCTGATAACACCGGTGGGCCACGGTTCTCCTCTCCAGCCTTTGTGTGTGGACTGATTGTCGTCCTGAAAACAATACGGCGTTTTGCAGATCTTCCGTATCTCTGGGCTGAATGGCCGTCGCCATCGGGCTTTGCCCCCACTCATCCGCTATCTAATGGTCTCCAAATTTATGGAGAAAACCCTGGAGTAGTCTACAAATCTGCAGTAAGAATTCCATCTAAACAGCTGCCTTTGTGGAGGTGAGCCTGGTCCGGGGGCCTGTTTCGCACCGGAATTAAACCAAGACATCTGTCAACGGCTCTTGGCAGGCCCGAAGGGAAGCCAGCTCCGCAAGCTCCACGGGCTCACGCCATAGACAATAAACAGAGATAAGTATTATTAGTCTCGTGATATTATTGTGTGAATTTCCCACTTGGTGCAACTTTGTGGCTGCAGTGTGGGGGCCAAAGCGTCGTCCTTATCAGCGCCAAAGCCCTGCGGTGTATGCAAAATGCAGCCCGACTTCAATTGGCGATAACGTAGCACCAAAAGAGAAGCAGGAAGAGCAACCGTGGCTCTCTTATGAGGGCTTTCCGGAAAATCCCTGCAGTGGACTCGAATCCGCCAATTGAAAGGGAAAGTGCCAAGATAATTACTCCCCTGGATAAGCGGGCGTATCGCCTTCTCGAGGCTCGAGAAACTGATAATATTCCTGTCGCAGGGGCCGGTGAGCTTCCTCTTTGGGAAGTTTTCCCGTCGTAAATGGATCCCTTATCAAGGCCGGGGCAAAAGATAGCACAATTCTCCCTCGGAGATCAGTCCGAGTTGAGACATCTTATCCTGGCCGTGGCGTTTTTTTGTTTGATCACCATATATAAAGCAGCCTCTGGAAGCGTCTGGAGCATTCTCGTAGCTCAAATCCTCTTCAAAGAACACCATCAATTAAACAAAAAACATCAACATGTCGAACCCCTACGACGCCGGAGCCTCCGGCAAAGTCGAGGTTGAGGGCTCTCACAGCAGTGCCAGCCAGATCGACGAGAAGAAGGACTACGGGGCCGAGAAGGCCTTCGAGCAGGATGTCGAGGTGATGGAGGTGGAATCCATCAACATCATGGACGAGGACGAGGAGCGTGTCTTCGGTGAGGACAGAAAGAGACTGGATAACTCGCTGAAACAGAGACATCTGCAAATGATTGCGCTGGTTTCCACCATTGGTACGGGTATTTTCCTGTCTTCTGGTGGTGTTCTAGCCACTGCTGGGCCTCTTGGCTGCTTCTTGGCGTACTCCATCGTCGCTGTTGTTGTGGGTCTTAATCAGATCGCCCTGGCTGAATGTGCTACCTTGATGCCTACCACAGCTGCTACGCTCCGTCACGCTGAACAATTCATTGATCCAGCATGGGGATTCGCCTACGGCTGGATCTCCATCTGGTCTGCTATCATGCCTGGTGAGATCTCTGCTGCTGCGGTGATTGTGTCCTACTGGTCGGACCTGTCGCAGGCCATCTGGATCTCCATTATCATTGTCCTCATCATCATCGCCAACTCCGTCAACATCAGATACTACGGTGAGATCGAGTTTGTCTTCGCCATGATCAAGATCACGCTTCTCATCGGGCTCATGATCACCTCGCTGGTGATCACGTGCGGTGGTGGTCCAACTGGTGAGACTATCGGCTTCAGATACTGGAGACATCCGGGCCCATTCGTTGAGTACTTGACCACAGGAAATCTGGGAAGATTTGCTGGCTTCTGGAAGGCACTCATGGGCTCTGTCTACTCGTTTGGTGGTCTCCAGGGTGTTCCTTCTCTTGCTGCTGAGGTTAAATACCCAAGAAAGACCATCTTCACAGCCTGTAAGCGTGTGTTCTACCGTGTCACCTTCCTCATGTGTGGTGCTTCTTTCTTCCTTGGTCTTATCGTCTCCTCTGACAACAAGAAGATTGCATCCTCCTCCGGTAACGCTTCCTCTTCTCCATTTGTCGTGGCCATGGACAACGCTCACATCAAGGTTCTTCCTCACATCGTCAACGCTGCCGTGTTGACGTCTGCCTTCTCTGCTGGTAATCAGGCAATTGTCCATGGTACCCGTCTTCTCTTTGCCCTCGCTGTCAAAGGCCAGGCTCCAAAGATCTTCCTCACTACAAACCGTTGGGGTGTTCCATGGGTTGGTAACATCTTTACATGTGCCTTCATGCCATTGGCTTACATGAACTGTTCCGAGTCTGCTGCTGATGTTTTCAACTGGTTCCAAAGCATCTCCTCAGCCAAGACTTTGTTCGAGTGGATCATTATCTCTGCTAACCACATCTGTATGACACGTGCAATGAAAGCACAGGGTATCCCACGTTCCAGATTGCCACACAGCATCAAATTTGCTCCTCAAGCGGCCTGGATTTCGGGTGTCATGTCTGTCATCTTCTTGCTTACAGGTGGTTTCAAAAACTTTGTCCATGGCCATTTCCTCTTCTCGGCGTTCTTCTCCGCTTACTTCGTTATCCCACTGGCCTTTATCCTTTACTTTGGTTGGAAATTCATTAAGGGTACAAGATGCTGGAGACCGCATGAAGTTGAGCTCGAAGTTCTCTTCAAGGATGCTGAGGATCACCCAGAACCACCAAACCCACCACTTAGAGGCTGGAGAATCCTTACTTTGCTCTGGTCTTGATTGGACCAACGGTGATAGTGCACCTTTCGTTCTGGTTAACGGGGTGTTTTACCTATATATATAGATTGATTCTTTAAATTGATGACTTTAATTCGTTTTGAAAGCTGAACATATATTCTTGATCACTGTAATTCGTTCTGAGAAAAGGTGTAGCAATGATAATGATTCTTTAAATTGATATACATAAGGGTGTTCAACTACAACTGTCATCAACACAGGTCATGTGAACGTGGCTGAATTCTCGTTCTTCATTCTCCTCTCTACCGATCGCTCAGAACGCTCAATATTTCCCAATACGGACCACCATAGTCCCTAATGGTTATAAAAGGTGATTTCTCTGGTATAATCGGGAAGCGTAAGCCATTATTTTCTCAAAACTGAGTGGATTGGGACACCCACTTGGTCTGAACAAGGTCTTTAGCCGTATCCGCATCACGAAGCGCACCCCAGATCAGGCAACACGAGCATTTTACGTCCGTATTTGGGAGGCATCTAAGTTCCGTAAATGGATGATAATTGCTCTATTGTGTACTGCTCTGGAGGCTAGTGCTCTGTTATTGGCTAAAGCAGGAAGCACTAAGTAGTCTGTTCGGGTAGCGCCTCTCAATCCCCTTATGATACCAGCTTCAGCTAAATGCCTATATAAAGAAGGTTCAGAGTCCACAAACTATTATGAAATATACCCGTTCAGTATAGCCAAACGTTGCAATAAAGATGAAACTCCTCCTCCCAGTCCTTTTCTTGCTCCATATTGTCCTTGGTGACTCCGAGAGTTTCACTTTGCAGTTGGATGCCCCATCGACTTCCCTCTCTTCCTCAGGCTTGTACCTCGATGAGAACAGATTCAACATAGCCAGTGGTACTTCCAACTCCATTACTGGTTATATCTTAACTAACGGGTCCCTTTCTGTCACTGGTGGCGGCGAGACTGATGTTATCGTCGGTGTTGGAAGAAACTATCTTGCTACTGTTTCTACCTCTGCGCTCTGGAGTATCGTTTCTGACTGGAGTATCTCTGATGGTTACTTGAAGCTGTACAATTCTGACTTCCATGCTGTCCCAAGTGGTAACAATGACGGTAACTACGTTCTTGGTACTATCAACGCCGCTTCTGGAAGAAGTGATGTGATTGTTGTTGCCATTAAGGCTATTGGAACTAACGGAGAGGTTGTGGCTGACTATACTCCAGGAGAGGAGGCCACCACAGTGAGCTCCTCGTCCACTACTGAAGCCACCACTGAGTCCTCTTCCACTTCCACTACTTCTTCCCCTTCTTCCTCGACTTCGACTTCTACTTCTTCGAATGATGCTGCGACTACTTCTGAAGCTGCAACTACAGCTCAAACCGTTGAGGGTTCTAGCTCTGCTGCTGCTACTACACTCTCAAGCGTCGCTTCCTCTGCTCCTCCTACTTCTTCTGTTTCTTCCTCTGCTGAATCAACCACACTTTCCTCCACTCTCACTGAGGCCTCATCCAGTCACACTGCTGCTGAGACCACTACGGCTTCCGACTCCAGCAATGCTACCAACGTCTCTACACCATCTGTTGCTTCCAGCTCTTCAATCGCAACAATTGAGCTCAGCAACGGTGGTTTGACCTTGATGGCTGGTCTTGTTGGTGTCTTTGGCTCCGTGTTGATGGCTTTGTAAGTCTTCAAGCCATCTCTTTAGATTAGGCACTATTATAACTTCTTCGATACTTTATAAGGCTGTAGATCTCACTGGAATAATTACAAACTATTGACTGAACCTTCTGGGGAACTTATGGAGAAGTTTGTTTGTTTGGGAACCAATAGACTATTTCCAGGGGGACTCTAATGCATACAACACCAGTCACATATATATTTTACTGGCTTCAAAATTATGTAAGACACACCATACGTAATATTCACACTAACAACATCATAACCAATCCAAACAACCAAGAAGTCTTCATCTCAGCAGCACCATTAGTCGCAGAGTCTGTACCGGTAGTGACGACCTCACCCTCACTCTTAACCAAGATCTTGACAGTTTCCACCTTCAAATTGGACTTGACACCGTTAGATCCCAAAATGTATTGGTAATTCTCGGAGCCACTAGGCACGCCAATAAACTCATTGGTGCTGTTATACAACAGATAACCGTCTTTGTCAATTCCAAATGTCGTAGTAGAGGTGTTGGCTAAAATGAAGTAGTTGGAGGAGATGGAGATCAAGGAGCTATCAGCGAGTGTGAAGAAGCCTGACGAGCTGAGAGTTCCTGTGAGGTCTGTAATTGAAGACTTGTTAGAGATGAAGATGTTCGAGTCCTCAGTGTAGATCTTGTAGGAAGATGATAAAGAGTCGCTTGAAAGTGAGAGTGTCAAGGTCGCGAGAGTCAAGGGGAGGTAGCTGCTCAGTAGCAAAGGAATGAATAGCATTTTTCTTGATAGTTAGGGAAAGTTGTACAAGATTCTCAGTGAGTACTTCAGATCTCTTGAATATCAGATGACTTAAATACACCGATGTACGCTTTCTCAGCTGTTGTAACTCCATGCGGCAGCCTGAGTAAATTTGCTCACATACGACTTTTAAGGCCAAGAACAGAATGAGAAGTGCCACGCCAGGGAAGTACACCCGGGATTTTGAAATAACTGAGCAAATTAAGACTACTTATGTACGGTTTGTTATTTGTTCTGCTGATACTGGAAGGGAAGCTGTAGGCATTGTACGTGATATGATTTGCTGCGCTTTTGCAGTAACGTGCTTATGCCCCTATGTCGGGTGATATAAAACATTGTGAACTCCCTCATTTTCACTATCTGGTATGGTTTTTCGAAACCAACAACAAATCTATGATCTTCTTTCACTTGCTATTGCTCCTCCCCTTCGTTCTGTGCGACTCTGACGAGTTCACTCTGACACTATATGCCCCAGAAACAGTTCTCTCCTCTGCAACGCTTTATCTCAACGACTCCAGATTCTTCATGAGCAATGACACTTCTGAGAGTGTCATCACCGGCAAGATCCTCACCAATGGCTCCCTTTCCGTTACCTCAGACTCGGTAACCCAAGTCGTCGGTGTCGGTAAGAACTTCCTAGCTACTATTTCCACCTCTTCATCCTGGGAGGTTGCGGCCCCTTGGAGTGTCTCTGGTGGCTACTTGAAGCTTTACGGGTCCGATTTCCACGCTGTTCCAAGTGGCTCTAACGGCACATATGTTCTTGGTTCCATCAACGCCGGTGCAGCCAGAGATGACGTTTTTGCAGTTGCAATCCAGGCCCAGGCAAGTGACGGGGAAAGCATTGACGACTACAATCCAATTGCCAACAATGGAGCAAGCGCAAGTGCTGCTCTTGCAAGCACAAAGGCTACGATTCTGGATACCAGTCAGACGAGCGTGGCCACCTCGAGCTCAGCTTCTGGAGGATCCTCGTCTGGGACAGTTTCTAGCAACGGAGCAGCTGCTGTGATTGGCGGTCTCGGAGGTGTTATCGGGTTGTTGATGATGCTGTGATATGGGCCCTAATAATGTAGCTATAAAAGTCCATAAGACCAGTAATAAAATGAAAAGGGTTTTCATGGTGATTTTCCATAGAAGTTTGACCCCACGTCCAATAAAATGGGCTTGTCGTGTACGTAAGAATCCAATAATTAATTTGAAGGGCAACTAAATGGGCTTGTCATGGTGATCATCCATAAAAATCCACCACTATTGGAAAGTGCTTGTCATGGTTATCCTGCACTAATACACCTTGTCTTATATACAACCAATGGAAAAATCCGTACCCCGCTATGTGGTTCGAACCGCTCGGAGTGCGAATTCATTTATTTTTTTATTTTAATTATTTTTTTTTAAATCCAAATAGCGGCTCCGGGCTTTACAACTCCACAAAATGGGAAAAACTTCACGGCCTTAAAGCCCAGCAACAACCCACCACAATACCAAAAAACACCACAATTTCAGGGCCAAACACACAAGAAATGTCACTACAGGTGACGGACGGGCTCCCCACAACACCAACCGCAACAACAGCTTCTCAGGGCACGCGGCACAGTATCGACCGTTCTTCGCTCGGCTACATAGTACGCACAGGCCTGGCTGGAGGGCTGGCCGGGTGCTCTGCTAAGACGCTAATTGCTCCGTTAGACAGAATTAAAATTCTTTTCCAGACAAGCAATCCACACTACCGCCAGTTTTCGGGCTCACTGGGCGGCTGGGTCCGTGCTGGGCGGGAAATTGCTCGTAATGACGGGCTCGCAGGCTTTTTCCAGGGCCATTCTGCTACTCTTCTACGTGTTTTCCCCTACGCCGCCATTAAATTCATTTCCTACGAGCAGGTTCGCCGTATTCTGATCCCGTCACAAGATCACGAGACTGCTGTGAGGCGGCTTCTTTCCGGTTCCATTGCCGGCCTCTGCTCGGTTTTTCTTACGTATCCACTGGATTTAATCCGTGTTCGTCTGGCTTTCCAGACAGATAAACAGTCTGCTCATTATGTTGATGTTTTGCACAAAAACCACGTGCACCGTTTTCGCCAGGGGCGACTCACGCGAACAATAGTGGAGATATACCGAGAAAATCCGATCGTGGACAAGCACTTTTTCCTCATCAACTGGTTTAAGCACACTCTGCCTGGTTCTGTATCCCAATTGACCAACTTTTACCGTGGATTCATTCCCACAATCCTGGGAATGGTTCCGTACGCTGGTGTCTCCTTCCTCACACACGATGTTATCCACGACATTATGCGCTCGCCTTACATTTCACACATTACGGTGAACCAATCAGCACCGGTCCCGCAAAACCAGGACAACCACCGTGCTCGTGTGCCATTGAATACCTGGGCACAATTAATTGCTGGTGGTGTTGCCGGTATGATTGCACAAACGTCGTCGTACCCGTTTGAGGTGATTAGACGAAGAATGCAGGTTGGAGGAGTAAATAACGGCCAGTTCATCAGCATGAAGGAGATAACACTGAAAATCTGGAGGGAACGAGGGCTCAGGGGGTTCTACGTGGGCCTGAGCATCGGGTTCATCAAAATTGCGCCGATGATGGCGACGTCCTTCTTCATCTACGAGAGATGCAAGTTTGCCTTGGGCATATGAGGGTGATAATGACATTTGCATGTTTGTGAAATTTGCATGTTTGTTAGAGTAGATAAAAGGCTTAGAATTATGTTTATGACCATGAATGAGATATTTAAATGTAATTCTCTCCCTGTAACGCATTGTAATGCTGAAATTTGTGTCATTCCCAATGAGGAAAGGTTATGCAGCGATGGCACATCTTCGCGAATTCCGATAACTGGTGAATGTTCTTTCCCATACATTCATAAAGCTCACGTGACCTGTATTCTTACTTGGAGGCCCACTTCTTCCCATTCAACCACAGAAAAGGCTCATAATAATCAAAGATTTCCCCACCAAAAAACCGAAGCCCAGAAGCCCAGAAGCCCGGCCAGCAACCGTGCACGCGCAAAATGGCAGATTCGCGAATGTTCCGCACGCCCAGAAAAACATGAGCTGGCAAATCAGCGAGATCCGTCCTTTTCAGCACACAAAAGCGCCATTTTGACCAACATTTCTCCCGAAAAAAGTACTACAAATGTGGCTTTTCAACTGGTGTAAGTTCCCCCTTTCAACACACAGCTCAGTGTTCTCGCAACGCCCGATTACGCGCTTTCAGCGGTACACCCAGCAAGCCTAAGCCCGCTCCTATCAGTGTGGAACTAACCGCCAAAAACAGTCCAAGACGTTCTCGCCTCCCTTGGCCTCTGGAATAAGCACGCCAAGCTGCTCTTCCTCGGCCTGGACAATGCTGGTAAGACCACACTTCTTCACATGCTCAAGAACGACCGTCTTGCCACTCTCCAGCCAACATTGCACCCAACCTCTGAAGAGCTCGCCATTGGCACTGTCAGATTCACCACTTTCGACCTTGGTGGCCATTTGCAGGCCCGTCGTGTCTGGAAGGACTACTTCCCAGAAGTCAATGGAATTGTGTTCCTTGTTGACGCTGCTGATCCGCAGAGATTGGAGGAGTCCAAGGCGGAGCTGGACCAGTTGCTCCAGATTGAAGAGCTCTCGAAGGTTCCATTCGTCATTCTTGGTAACAAGATCGACTCGCCAAGAGCCGTTTCTGAGAACGAGCTCAGAGCTGCTCTTTCTCTGTACGGAACCACAGGCAAAAACGGTGGCCAGGTCACCGGTAGACCAATCGAGCTGTTTATGTGCTCTGTTGTTATGAGACAGGGCTACGCTGAGGCCTTCAGATGGTTGTCGCAGTACATCTAAACGCTTAATTATATATCTTCCGCCTTCAATTTCCTCATGAGCTACAGAAAGATCTTTACCACTTAATATTATGTGTTTCTGATGAGCATTGTGCTGTAGCAGGCTCTGAAAAACTACAACGCAGCCCCTTTATAATACACGTTTATCTTTGAACCCCCATACATATCATCTCCGTCCCGGTCTTCCCCTTGGTTTCTTTGGGCCCTCGTAGTGGGAGTAACCAAGCGTCTCTAGAGCAGCCGAATTGACCCAATCTGAACAATGCTCCATCTCCATCTCCTCTCTGATCAGACTCAATCTCTCTGAGGTCTCCTCCAACAATGCGCGTTTCCGTTTGTGCTCTCTGGCTTTACGCTTCTTCTCTTTTCTTCTCGCTATACGAGCAGCAGGACGTGACTTGAGACGACGTGCCTCCTTCTCTGCCTCCTTTTCACGTTGTTGTTCCTCACGTTTACGTCTCTCTTCAGCAATCTTCTCCGCTTGTGCGATAGAACGACGAGTAGCACGACGACTTTCAGATACTTCCACGTCTTGCAATTCCGAATTCGAGGAATCTTCATCTTCATCTTCATCCTCATCATCCTCATCCTCATACTCACCAGCATCTTCAGATTCAGGCTCTGTATCTGAAATAACAGTGTCCTTAATGATCTGCTCCAATTCGAGCTCCTCAGGTGTCTTGATGTCCAACTTGAGAGCCTTACGACGGGCTTTGATACTTGATGTGATCTTGTCCTTGACAGCAGTCAATTCTTTGATCAATTTGGATTCCCTCTTACCCCATGGGCTGAGCCACTTCAGCAAACGTTCAATCTCATCAACTTGGTCGTAATAACGCCACTCAGCAGCAGTCAAGAGTGGATCTGGGTGTTCTTCGATGACTTTACGTTGTTCTGGTGTCAATCCTGCAATGGTGGCACCGTATTCATCAACAAGCGTATGGCCATCGGCAGATGACTTGATTTTTTTATCCTCTTCATCAAACTTGATTGAGAACACTTCTTGAGCAAGCTTGACAAACTTTGGTGGGAGTTTGTTGTTGAGAACAGGTTTGATTTCATCCTGTGTAGCATTTTCATCAGAAGTCTTATCAGCAGCATCATCGGCGCTCTTCTGTTGACTATGGGCACCTTCCTGTTCGATCTGCTCATCCTTCTCTTTATCAGAATCGTCACTGAGTTTCTTCCATTTTGTTATCAAATCATCCTTCAACTTCAAACCACAGATAACGTCTTCCTCCGAAGGACCTTGAACCCAAAGTCTACCCATCAAGAAAGTCTCCTGTTGAAGATTTTCATCCTCATCTTCATCATCATCGGCAGGAGCTGCCTCTTCACCATCTTCATCATCATCATGAGAGCCTTTACCACCACCAAGATTTGGAAGACCATTATTCTCAAACCACCAATATCTGTTATAGAGTCTATCTTTACCCAGATATCTGATTCTCTGAATATCGAGCTCAATAATCTCTCTCTCCAAAGCTTTCCTTTGGGCACTGAGATCCTCAGCAATCTTGAGTTGCGCCGTCCTTGTAGCAAGATGAGCAGCAAAATGTTCATTCTCTTTACAAATTGCAAGCTCAACTTCAGTTGGCTCAACGTTAAGATCACCTCTACGTCTTGTCTTTTTCTTGGCATCGGCAAGTTGCTCATCAGACAAAGCTGGAGTGGAGGGATTGACACTTGTCTTCTGAGTGTCCATGATTATACGAAGCTCTTTATCAGCATTTTGAGCATTCTCATAGGCAATTTTGTAGTCTCTCAACTTCTCCAATCTATCTCTTCGTAAGGATGTGGACTTCTCCATACACTGCTCCAAATATTGTCTTATCACTGGAGAATTGACAAGCAATGTGCAAAGAATGTTCAAAGCTCTAATCTTTAAGCCTGGTTCAAGCTCTTGGAAATGAGTAAGTAGAGAGTTGTTGTTGACTGGAGAATCTAATGGTGCCAGCTTGTCAAAGATGTCCTTGATGTGTTCTTTCCAACCTTTGAAATGGCTAACCTCGTACAATATGCCAATCATTATGATTTGCCAACCACCATCCTTGAAGTTACGTTTCGAGAGACGATCAATGTAGGATTGACCTCTATGATTCAAGAACTGTTCGATCTTGTTGGTGTCTTCGTCATAGAAAGAGTTATCCTTTCCTGATTCAGAATCTTCACTCGTCTCTGCATCTTGTTCTTCCTTGACTTCACCATTGGTTTCTTCGACCTTAATCTCCTTCTTAGCATCGCCGTTGGTATCTGTGTCAACTTCTTCCTCCTTTTTACCCTTCTCTTCAAAATCATCTTCAGAGATATCATCCTCATCATCGTCCTCATGGTTGATCGGTTCACCATCATCATCAAACTCTTCTGGGAACTCAAACGAGAGCTGCTTAGCACCAACCGTACAGAAGCCAGACAAAACGGCACAGAATATCTCATCTTGCAAAATGCATCTATGATGACTGGACCATTTCATAGCTGTCAAAAAGTCATCAAAAGTGAATGTGTCCAAAACCAATGGGACTCTGTAAACGTTGAGGAAGGACCAACTCTCCAATGCATCTGGTACGAATTCACCAAGCTCTTCCAATGCGTGAGGCATCGGCTTCTGTACTGTGAGCTCAAATGTGTTGAGCAAGTCCTCTTGTATAACTCTCTTGGCTTGAGGTGGTGGAGTGGCAGTGGTTGCACTAGTGGAGCCTTTAGGAGTTGGAACGCTGAGAACTTTTCTCCAGCTGTTTGCACCTTTTCCACGCACCTTGTCGGGTGTTGCTCCACGGCTTGAGCCATTGGCATCACCATCACCTTTCGGGTTGAAATCAACAAACTTGCGCTTCTTGCCCTTTGGTTCCTCTTTGAAATGAGCAAGTTCCGGAGGCAGTTCTGTCGGGATTCTGTAACGGTCAGCATACTTCTTCTTAACAATCCAGGGAGCACCGATCTTGGCAGATCTCGTGACACAAAGCTTTATGAACGCCTTGACGAACCATTTGGTGAAGTTGTTTCTGTCTCTGGTGATCTGGTTCTCGTCAACAACGATCTCGGAGTTGTCGTCAGTGCGCGACACTCTATACTGGGAGTAAGCCGGGCGGAAGATGGAACCGTCCTCGGCGTAGATGGCGTTGAACTTGGCCTTCTCCCTGATGATGCAGCGGGTCTTGAAGTCGTTACGGAAGTCGTTAAGTCTCACAACAACGTTCTCGCCAGGGTAGTAGTCGTTCTTGAATGCGGAGTACACCTCGTCCACCAGCTGGTCGATTCTTGGGACAACGCTGAACTGGATGTGTCTGAGAATGGGCTCCTTGAGATGCTCCGGGAAGTACTGCTCAACCATACGCATCTCCTTCACCTCGGACTCGTACGCCTCAAAGAACGTGAGGCACGAGTTACCAGTGATCTCGCATACAAATTTGCGCGTTCTGTAGTAGTCCATCCGTTTCAGGTACTCGTTGTAGTCCAGAAACCACTCCTTGGTGATGGGAATGTACCAGCACCGCACATTGGTGTTCTCGGGGAGCGGAGACGGCTCCGGGTAGTTGACTGGCTTCCTTTTGAAGAGAACCTGTGTAGTTGTTAGTACTGCTTCGAGATCAGGGCGATCTGGCGCTTCCGCTGAGGACGTTGTTGTTGTAGAGGAAGCCACGTGAGTCCTCACCGGCTTCAGGTCCTAAACAGCTCAGAGTGCCAAAGAGGGGCCTTAGCCACCCAACAGGGAAAGGATTAACCGTTTGAAGACACATCAACATCAACAACAACACGCGTGGGAGGGAGCCAAACGCGTGCTTCTCAGCGGCTCACGTGACTCTGAAAGGGCAAACTTACCATAATAAGCTGGGCGCCGACGCTCTGTGGGGATGTAGTGTTATTGTTGGGCGACGCGTGGCAGAAGAAGGGAGGAAGAGAGAGATTGAAGTGGGTTTTTGGTGTTTTCACTACACGCTGCGAGCGTATATTGGGCTTCCGCGCATTTTCGCGACCGCGCCACACCTGTCCCAAAGCGGATGGCTGTGGCTGGTGCATCTGCTGACGTAATCGTGGCTAGTGTGCGCTCCCTCAAATTTTTCTGCGCAGACCCCATCTAATCAACCTCATCGCATCCCAATGGAACGACCACACGCCAGCGCAACCCCTTGAAAAGCCCCAAAATGGACGGTCAGCAGTCCAACAAGGCCCACAGGGGTGAATCCCGCAAGATGACGGCGAAAAAGAAGCTCCATTCCCAGGGCCACAATGCTAAGGCCTTTGCGGTTAATGCCCCAGGTAAACTGGAGCGTATGGCCAAGCGTACCAGCGACCTCAATGAGAAGAAGCTCCATGTTCCGATGGTTGACAGAACGCCAGACGATGATCCTCCTCCAATGATCGTGGCCGTGGTGGGCCCTCCAGGTACCGGTAAGACTACGCTTATCCGTTCTCTTGTGAGACGTCTCACTAAGCACACGCTTAAGGAGATCAAAGGCCCCATCACCGTTGTGAGCGGCAAGCGTCGAAGACTCACTTTCATCGAAGTTGCCAACGACCTGAACTCCATGGTTGATGCTGCGAAGGTTGCTGATCTTGTTCTCATGCTTGTTGATGGTAATTTCGGTCTTGAGATGGAGACAATGGAGTTCCTCAACATCGCTCAGCACCACGGAATGCCCCGTGTTATTGGTGTCACCACGCACTTGGATCTTTTCAAGAAGCAAAGTACACTCAGAACATCCAAAAAGAGACTCAAACACAGATTCTGGACGGAGGTTTACCAGGGCGCTAAGCTTTTCTACCTCTCCGGAGTCATCAACGGTAGATACCCAGACAGAGAGATCCTCAATCTGTCCAGATTCATCTCTGTGATGAAGTTCAGACCTCTCAAGTGGAGAAACGAGCACCCGTACCTGCTCGCTGACAGAATTACAGACCTCACCCACCCAGCACTCATTGAGCAGAACAACAAGGTGGATAGAAAGGTTGCCATTTACGGGTATCTTCACGGAACTCCGCTCTCTTCCCAGAGCGCTAGAATCCACATCGCCGGTGTCGGTGATTATACGGTGTCCTCCGTTGAGAAGCTCCCAGATCCATGTCCTACACCGTACTTTGAGCAAAGACTGGAGGATCTGGAACGTGAGAGAGCCAAGGAGGCCGCTGCCAATGGCGAGGCCGTTGCCAAGTCGACCAGAAGAAGAAAGAGGCTGGACGACAAGCAGAAGATCATCTATGCTCCAATGTCGGACGTTGGTGGTGTCCTTGTTGACAAGGATGCTGTTTACATCGACGTTGGTGAGGCCTCATTTGTGCCTGGTGAAGAGAAGGGAATGGGTGAGAAGCTTGTGACTGGCTTGCAGACTGTCGGTAAGACTCTGGACGAACAGTTCCAAGAAGGCCCAGGTTTGCAGCTGTTCTCGGGTAGTAAGGAGTTGTATGACGCTGAAGACCAGTCCCAGAACGATGACGATGAGGAGTCTGAAGAAGAGTTTGAAGATGACGGTGAAAACACTGGAAGAACAAGCATGAGAAGAGCTAGAGTCTACGGCAAGTCTCTCGAGGAAGCTGACGAAGGCGAGGAAGATCTGGACTCTGATGCTGAATTCGATGACGACGCCGAAGAAGATGCCAGACGTAAACTCGTCGAGATTGATTTTGGTGACAACGGTGGTGCTGACTTTGAACTCGAAGAGGCCACCACACTTGATGATGAAGATGGCTGGCACTCTACTGCTGCGAAGCTCCAGGGTACGCTGAAGAGACGTTGGGATATCTCCAAACTGATATACATGAACAACATTGACCCAGCTGATGCCATTCGCAGATGGAAACAGGAAGAAGAAGCTGAAGTCGAATCTGAGAGTGAAGAAGACATCGAGGATGATGAAGAAAACTTCTTCAAAAAGAAGTCCGACGGTAAGGTCACTACTACCCCAGACTTGGATAAATCCCTGCCAAGCTATCCAAGTATCGATGAATTGAAGGAGAAGTGGAGCTCCGAAGGTTTGCAAAGATTGTCATCTAGATTCCTTGGATCTACTAAAAAGATTTTGAACGAGAAAGATCTAGGTGATGATGACGAGGAGTTATATGGTGACTTTGAAGACCTTGAAGCTGAAGGTAAAGCTGTCAGCACAGCTGATCGTGAGAAGAAAGCCTCCTCAGACTCCTCAGACTCAGAGAATGATGACTCTTCAGACTCAGAAGGTGATGACTTCCCAGACTTTGAAGAAGAGGAGAAGAAGGATGAGATCATTGATGAAGGTGACGATGATGATGATGAGGAAGAGGAAGAAGCATTCGATCCGTCACTCTCTCTTGATGAACGTCGTGCTCTGAACGCTAAGAAGAAAGAAAAGCTCAGGCTCCAGTTCGAGGAAGAAGAAGGACACAACTTTAAGGATGAGCCTATGACTGAAGAAGATACTTGGTATGAGATGCAAAAGGCAAAGATGGCCAAGCAGCTGGAAATCAACAAGGCTGAATTTGAGAAGATGGACCCTACACAACGTATCCGTATTGAAGGTTACAGAGCAGGCTCTTATGTCAAGATTGTGTTTGATGGTGTTCCTCCAGAGTTTGTTGAAAACTTTGACCCACGTTATCCTCTGGTTCTTGGTGGACTGCTTGCCTCCGAGGAAAGATTCGGTTTCATGAATGTCAGAATCAGAAGACACAGATGGCACAAAAAGATCTTGAAGTCTAACGATCCGTTAGTGTTATCTCTTGGATGGAGAAGATTCCAAACATTGCCAATCTACACCACTTCCGACTCTAGAACGAGATGCAGAATGTTGAAGTACACACCAGAGCATGCTTACTGTAATGCCACTTTCTATGGACCATTAGTCGCACCAAACACCACTTTCTGTGGTGTTCAAGTTGTTGCTGACAGTGATACTACTGGTTCTTTCAGAATTGCTGCTACTGGTATTGTTGAAGACATTGACACATCCACCGAGATTGTTAAGAAGCTGAAGCTCGTTGGATACCCATACAAGATCTTCAGAAACACTGCTTTCATCAAGGATATGTTCTCCTCAGCTTTGGAGGTTGCCAGATTTGAAGGTGCTCAGATCAAGACAGTATCTGGTATCAGGGGTGAGATCAAGAGAGCCTTGAGTAAACCAGAAGGTCATTACAGAGCCACGTTTGAAGATAAAATTTTACTCAGTGACATTGTCATCCTGAGAACCTGGTATCCGGTTGAGCCAAAGAAGTTCTACAACCCGGTGACATCCCATCTGTTACGTGAGCACGGTGAGTGGAAAGGTATGCGTCTTACTGGTCAAATCCGTGCTGCTGAAGGTATTGAGCTTAAGAACAATGCAGACAGTTTGTACGGTAAGGTTGAGAGAAAGGAACGTCATTTCAATGGTCTTAAGGTTCCAAAGAGTATCAAGGCGGATCTTCCATTCAAGTCCCAAATTCATGAGATGAAGCCACAGAAGAAGAAGACTTACATGCAGAAACGTGCAGTTGTTGTCAAGGGTGAGGAAAAGAAGGCCAGAGCCTTGATCCAGAAACTTGGTGCTGTTGCTAAGGCCAAGGATGAAAAGAGAAGAGAAACAAAGGATGACAAGAGAAAGGAGAAACTCAAGAAGCTGGCTAAGCAAGCCGAGCTGAGAGAACAGAAGGAGAAGGAGAGAAAGAAGGAGTTCTTCGCAAAGGAAGGTAAAAAGAGAGGTTTCAGTGGTGGTGACGGCTCTTCATCAAAGAAGGCCCGTGTGTAATTCAATAGAACAGAACATGAGATTCAATTTTTGTTGACTCGTAGTATCAGCCGAGATTCGGATTTCCAGCTTGTTTTGAAGTTGCAGTGTATGTATGATCATTTTTCGAGCATATGGTAATCAATACCCACTATGTGTATAATATAGACGTCTAATTATAATTATTGAACCATAAAGACCGGTCACGTATAATAATTAATGGATCTAGCTCATTCACTAGTTGTAATTTTAATAATAATAATAATATTAAATATTTTGAAGATATATGACACTCATGTACAATACTGAATAATGATTTCAGGTTTGGCACTCTGTTTTTTCATGAATTTAATTAGTACAAAATATATTAATATTAATAATTTTATTAATATCATTGATATAAGTAATACTTATATTAATAATTCAAGGGATACTGTAGTCATGAGCAGATTTAATTGGAAACCTATGAGAGATCCCTTGTACTTGAAGTATAGTGGAGAAGTGAGGATGTCCGGGTTTCTTGTTGGTGTCTGGGTGCTTTGGGGGCCCCATATTATACTGATTCTTCTTCACCACTAAAGCTGTAAGCACCTTACAGTTAAGATAGTTCATGAGTCGAATTTTGTCAAAACCATCATGACTGTTTCAAATGATTGATAACTTTGATCACGCCCTGATCAAGGACAGTATGGCATCGAACATTTTTCGTGTGGAACAGTTACTCCCGGGCCTCATTAAGGCAGATAATTCGCTATTATATCATTAATGATCGATAGTTCTTATTTTCTACACCGTGAATAGAAGCGAAAGACAACCTTAGACATATTCAACTGAACATTATACATCCAACCTAACTTCAACAATCATCTCTCAACCTCGCACTTTTCAATCCCTCAAGAGCGAAAAGCACTTAGTCCTGCTTCAAGACCTCCTCGAACTGGCCCTTGGATGGCTTGGAAGCCTTACCCTCAGCCTTTCTGGAGCCCAACTTCTCAGCGGAGAACACCTTGGCGTATGGGTTCAATCTGAGGAGAACCTGCTTGTTCTTAAGTGGGTTCTTCTTCAAAACGTGAGTACGCTTCTGGGTTGGCTGGCCAGCTGGTCTGACAACAGCCTGGATCTCAGAGGAGTTGATGATTCTGGTGACATCGGCGTTGGCGATGATGTTGGCTGGGAGAGAGTAGTTGGACTTAGCGGAAGCAACAGACTCGGAACCCCAGACGGCGTCCAACTTGGCGAAAGCAGACTCGGTCCAGATGACAAATCTACCCAAGTGAGCACCTGGAGCCAACTGCAACAAACCGAGGGAGGCAACGTTGGCGGTCTCGACACCTGGAATGTTTCTGAAGGCCTTGACCAAACCGTTGTCCTGGGCGTAGACAACCAATGGACCACGTCTCTGGGTGTAACGACGACCTCTCATCTTACCCTTACCGGCTCTGAGCTTCTTGGACTTGAGAACCTTGATCACGTCTCTGTGGGCACCAACAGCCTTCAAGACGGCAACAGCCTCCTTGGTCTTCTTGATGGACTCAACCTCGGAGGAGACAACGAGTGGAACCTCTGGGATCTGCTCAACTCTGTGACCTCTGGCCAAAACGAGGGAGGCGACAGCAGAAGCAGCAATAGCAGAAGCAGTAGCGTATCTCTTCTCGTTGTGGTTGACCTTCACGTGCCATTTTCTCCAGGTCTTAGTTGGAGCAAACATACGACCACCACGACACATGTTACCGAAGGCAGCCTGACCGGAACGGTGAGTACCACCACCACCAACACGTGGAATACGGGCAACAGCACGACCGGTACCCCAGGACTCAGCAGAGGTCTGGTGACCAGCGTTCTCAGCAACGGCGTAAGCCTGACGCTTGTTCTTGTTCACGGCGGTGAAGACGGAGTGGACAATGTCTGGTCTGATTGGAGCAGAGAAGACGGCTGGGAGTGGGAGAGAGGTCTGGGAGACCTCGCCGGAGACGGCGTAGACGGAAACCTGTGGGCGGGACATGTTAGTATTGATGGAGTGTTAGCCGCTGTGGTGGGTGAGTGTAGAAGAGAGCGTGTGTGGAAAAATTTTTCACCGTCCCAGGAGCGGATCGGGGGTGGGCGTGGTGTGCGGGTGCTTACGTAAGCATGTTACGTAAGCAGGTGCCGATTTGGTAGGGGCACTACCAGGGCCTCTTAGATGTGGTATTTATCGTATGGCTTTATTGAGTCTATATGCGTTATATAACGGTGCTCTTTGTATTCCTGAGCGTCTGATAATCATCTGATTTCTGAAAGTTCATCTTCTCGGCACTTTAATTATACAGAAATTCTTCTTCGTGCCTACTTTTACGCTTTTTAGATGCAATTGGCGTACTAATGTTAAGTATTTAATCCTCTTTTAGATGAGCACTTCGGATACAATTGACGTGTAATCAAAGATCAAATCCTTTTTTTTATCAGGCCCTTGGATCTCTGAATGATTGCAAGCTCATCCAGGACCAATTGGGCCGCCAGCTTCTCCCTGTGGCCGCCCTTCTTGACAAACTTGTTGAAGTCCATGTTGGCATACTCGTTCTCTCTCGCTTCCACTATCTCCCTCAGCAGCTTGTAGGCCTTGGAGTTGTTAGTGGTGAGAAGCTGGAGATTTATTTTAGTCTTCTTTTGCAAGAATTTCTGCAATTCTGGAGCATTGAAAGATAGCAGCTTCAGCAGGGCAAAAGTAAGAGGGCTTGGCTCACCAGAGTGTAAGAGCTTCATCTCCATTGACCAACTTGGAACATCATCATCATCCTCGTCATCACAACAGCCATCTTGACAGTCTTCCTCGTCACATCCATCGTCACAGCCATTGCCATGACTGTGGTGGTGCTTGTTTTTCTGCTGAAGATACTCCCTCATCAGATCATAACCTGATTCTTCCCACCATTGGAAATGTCTAGCGTACTGCTTCTTCTTCTTCAGCTTGAGCACCTGGAGACCCAAGCTTACTATATCGTGGACATTGTTAGGAATGACGAAGCCGTACTTGGACAAGAGAATGGTGTTGCTGAAGTCACCGTATGTGTTGAAGATCTCATCACCAGCTGAGACTTTCCTTTGGAGCACGATATCGCAGCACTCATCAGGGTGAGCAGCTTTATTCTCATCGAATAGGGTGATTTTTGGCCCAGAGTATTCAGCTTCCTCACTAGATTGTTCCTGCTCCTCTTCTTCCTTCTCCCTGACCATCTCAGCTTCGATGTGAGCGATGAAATCCTCAATAGGGCCTTCGAACTCTTCTTCGGATTCCTCTTTCTCGTCAGCATCCAGATCTCCTTCTCCAGTACCACTTTCACTATCACTTTCATCTCCGCTTTGTTCTTCACCGTTGTCTTCTTCCTCCATCTCCTCCTCTCCGTCCGGAAGGCCAACATGGTCGCATGCCAAAGCACCACACATAACACAAACATCAAAGAAGCTTTCAAACCTCACATTGTTGCGATTCTCGTGGTTGAAGAGATCAGCACCAGGACACAATGCAACCTGATGGAACTCATCGATCTCAAAGTCTCGTGATGCTACAGCATGGCTAATGGCGATGAAATGGCGATATCTCTCATGAACTTCTTCGTCGCTTTTGTCAACAATGTCGAGCTCGTATGGGATTTCAATCGTACCAAAACTGGTCTCGTACTGGTTGATAGCGAATGTGCATGCCCTTTCAAAGGCTTCCTGGTTCTCAGTTTGATCGAGCGCTCCCATGAGCTCAAGCTCAGTTCCCTGGAGCATCATCTTCTGGTTCTTCTTCCAGAGAGCTGGTGGAAGTATCGGATCTCCTCTATCATCGAGGTAATCTATTGTGGAGATGTAGTCCTTCCATGGCGACTCGTGTAATCTGCTTTTCTCGTAGATGAAAGCAATAACGAGCGCAAGTGCGCCCTCCAGACCTTCTTCCACGATCAAGTTCGATACACACGATGTCTGGAATGAGAAGAGCGTGTTTTTGTGAAGACGGAGGAGAACTTTGGCCTCAAGAGACGGATCCAGGTCTTCTTTGGCGAAGACGCCGACTCCTCCTAGCGGAGATTTGCGGAGCTCCAGCACGGACGAGTCCCAGAAACCGTCATTTTCCTTGATCCAGCGCACAACCTTCTCGGAGTTGGCCAGAGACGTGTTGGACATGTTGGTTATAGCGAAAGATGGCTATATACGCCTTGAGATGAGAGATCCGAAGCTCATCTCGTGCCTGTGTTGGAAATGGCGCTGTGGCCTTACCAGGAAAAGTTCGCGAATTCGCGAACCCGCGAACATGTCCTAGACCCCTTGCTCGGCTCCCGGGCCGAGGCCCACATAGACACATTGCGGATATATAAAAGACGGGTGAATTCTCTCTTTTCTCATAGAAAACACAATTAACCACTGAGAATACCGAAATGGCCACCAAAGTCGCAATTATCGGAGCTAACGGCAAAGTTGCCTCTCTGCTCGTGAAGCGTCTTGCTAAGCTCTCCACTGAGTTTGACACTACGGCCTTCATCCGCAACCCTGAGCAGGCTCCTAAATTTGATGCTCTGGGAATCAAATACTCCACTGCAATTGACCTGACCAACACCAGTCTTAAGGGCGTGACAGAAGCCCTGAAGGGTTTTGATGCTGTCGTTTTCACTGCTGGAGCCGGTGGAAAGGGCCTCGATCTCACCTTTTCAGTCGATTTGGACGGTGCCGTGAAAGTTGCTGAAGCCGTTGAGGCCAATAACATCAACAGATACATCCTTCTGAGTGCCATAAAGTCCGACGATAGAGACTTCTGGTGGAACTCCATCAGATCGTACTACATCGCCAAGAAGTACGCTGACCGCGTTGTCCAGACGATGGACATAAATTGGACAATTCTCCAACCTGGCTACCTGATGGACACAGACTCGACTGGTAAGATCATGGACCCGGCCAAGGTCAATGGCTATGCCGAAACCGTGAGAATTGGCTCTGATGACACCAAAATTGGCATTCCAAGGGACGACGTTGCTCTGGCCATTATTGAGTCGCTGAGATCCGAAAACACCATCAAGAAGGTGATCCCATTGCTCTCGGGGGATATCCCAATTGCGGATGCCATCAAGAACATCAAGTAGTTATATTTATAGGTACTTATAGGTACTCTAACGTAAGACACGAACACATGTTATGTAAGAATCTCGTAAGCTCTGGGAGACTACAGGCCCAGATAAGTCGCTACCAAACAGACATTCATGATCTAACTCAACATCTATGCTATCGTGGCCTTGATGGCCTCAATGACCTTCGAATGGAACTGCTTAGACCCCGCAATGACACCAGAACTGTGCAAGAAGCGGCCCTTGCTGAAGTCCAGAGGTGCACCGGTCATATCAGAGACGACACCACCGCTCTCTGTGATCAACACATTACCAGCAGCGTGGTCCCAAACCTTCTCTTGGTAGGTGGCACTAATTGGCAGTCGCAGATAGATCTCGGCAAGACCCTTGGCAAGAGTACAGTACTTAGCCTGGGAGTCCAGGTTGATCGTCTGGCCAGACGGAATACTCAGGTACTCCTTGATCTTGGACTGGTCGTCGTGGGAGGAGTGGCCTTTCTCAACACCTTCGCACACGGTGATCTCGCTGGTGGACGAAAGGTCGTTCTTCATTGAGATCTTTTCACTCTTGGTTAAGTCCTCATCAATATGGTCAAACAGCTTAGCGTAGTAGGATCCCTGGCCCTTGATGGCAGTGAACAAGCCACCTTTGTAGGACGGGGTCTTGAAGTCGTCAGGCAAGTTTGGACAACCGATAACACCCAGCTGGACAACACCATCCTCAATAAGAGCCAAGCAAACGGCGTATTGGTCGCCTCTGAGGAAACCCTTGGTGCCGTCAATTGGATCCAAGGCCCAGAATCTGCCCTTGCTTCCTCCTTCAGAAGCTCCCATGTCGATGATCTTCGAAACCTGATCAATATCCTGGATGCTTGGACCAAGGATGTCAGCACCACCGAACTTGTCGGTGTATGCAAGTTCGTTCTTCTTCAGCTCAGCAAGCACCTTCTGGGCGAGGGCTCCGTTCTCCTGCAAGTCCTTTGAGTCCTCCTCACCAATCACTTCGTCGTCTGGGAAATTCTGTTTGATGGCATTGATGATAACGGCCTGGGCAGAGAAGTCTCCCACAGTGACGGGCGACTTGTCCTCCTTGGTAATAGTGTTCGAGGCCTTGTGGGCCAGAACTTGCTCGGAGACGGTTTGGGTCAGCAGGGCAGCCTTCTGAACGGCCAGGCGTGCAACGTATGCCTCTCTTTCGTAAACCATGGCAAAGTATCTTCTCAACAGCGTGGTGAAGGTGGTTTTGAGTGCTTGTTGGGGCCAAACAGCTGCAAAAACGGCCAAAAACTCGCCAAATCACGTCGCATCTCCATATTATTGTGTTTGGTGCGCGCCACAGTGGCTGAAGCCCGATGTGGCTGGTGAGATTCGCGATTCGCGAATTTGGTGTCCGGGTGTTGGAAGTGTGGGGTTACCCGGGCTTAAGCTCCCGCGAGGTTTACGCTTACGAGGTGTTGATAGCGAGCCCGTCGTAAGTAAACAGAGAATTGTCACAAAAACTCGGAATCTCAAGGCACAGTCACCGGGTGCAACCGCAGGAAACCGAACAGTACCCGTCCACACATCTCCCCGAGCCCACCTTCTCTCCTCGTTCCCCTGCCAGCCAGCCCTGCCAGAGAATGACCTCTGGAGTCGACGCTCTCACTCTTCCACAATCTTTTGGCCAGGACGCTAAGATCAAGGGTCTGAAGACCGACAACAGTACCAACCACCCGACCTCGCCGGAGGACATTGTCTGGAAGGACCTTGGACAGTATCTCGAGACGCTCACGGAGGTGAAACCCGAGAACTCGCAGTTCAAGAACGACCTCAACCTCCAGAGTCCGCTGAGCTCCAATATTCAGTACAGGGTCTGCACTCTCTGCAACAGACCGATTCTCATACACTACCTCGGAACACACATCAAGAAGTGTCTGGAGATGAAGCAACAGAAAGACAGGGCATACGGCTCCAGTGCCGTTCAAAACATCGACGACAAGTCCAACAGTAAGAAACGCAAGCTGGAGAAGGAAAGCACGCCAGTAATCGAGGACTCGTCGTCCAAGTCCAAAGTAAAGAAGCTGAAGAAGGAGCAGCAGCCTCCCAAGCCCAAGAAGAAGGCCAATCCCAAGAACAAAGGCCCCGTTGACGTTGAGAAACAGTGTGGTGTTGCACTAGCCACAGGCGGGTTCTGTGCAAGATCGCTCACGTGCAAAACGCACTCCATGGGTGCCAAACGTGCTGTTCCTGGTCGTTCCGCCTCCTATGACGAGCTTCTTGCTGCGTATCAGCACAGAAACCAGATGAAAATCGCTGGCCAGGCTGCCAAAGCCCAGGCTGAGAAAGACGAGATGTTACACGCCGGATCTGCCACGCTGGACTCAGACGAAGAAACACAGCAGGTCCTTTCGGGCGTGTCCAAGTCGTTCCCGCTCCCACTCGAACGGAAGAACCTGGTGTCCACGCGTGGGCGTACGAAGTTCCTCCGGATGCGTGAGATGTTTGCTGGAGCCATTCTGCCCCGTATCACGAACAGCACAGGCGTTGGAGGCTTCAACGGGCGTACCGCCATTCTGGATATTGACCGTGCTAGCGAGTATCTCTTCCCCGTAAGGGCCCCACAGAGGATGATGATGGCTAAGAACCAGGCCGTGGCTGCTGCTCAGGCCTCTGCGTCAGGCTCTCCACAGGCTCCAGTCCAGGTCCAGACTCCTCCACAGAGCACGCCAGGGGCAGCAGCGGCAGCGTTGGCTCAACAGCATCAGGTACAGAGAAACCAGCTGTTGGCTCAGCAGCAGGCGATGGTTGCCAGGCAGAAAGCACTGGCAATGCAGCAACAGTCGCAGATGTGACGAGGCGAATGACCCTGATACTTCCCGGTTTGGCGATGGGCTGTGGAGCTTTCCACTCGCGTATGGTAATGTTTGTTATGGTTTTTTTATGAATGTTTTTGTTTGGTTTGGTGATATGTTGATGTAAACAACTGTCCGAAAAGGGGAATTGCCTATTCCGGATGTTTACCGCGTTTTCCCGTAGCCGCCACGAATTTTTGGCCCTGTAACATATTGTTCTCCTCAAACACCAAAACACTCTCTTTCAGCGCACAAATGAGACTCACAGCCCAGGTAATCGCCAGTTCGCCCTCGTATATCAACCCACTCGGAGACCGTACGCTCTCGCTCCGATCTCTGGGCCTTCCGCTCATAGAACAGGCAGAATCCCTTCCAGACATACACACTACTCTGGACCTCACAAACAACGACCTGAGGTCTCTTGGCTCTGGTTTGCCAGTGCTGGTGAAAGTACGCCATGTTCTCGCTGCCTCAAACAGAATAACCACGCTACAGCCACAGCTGCACCAGAGCCTTCCGGCTCTGACGTCGCTAAGCTTGATCAAGAACTCCATCTCCGATTTCCAATCACTGGAGGAGCTGGCAAACTGCAAGAGACTGAAGAGCTTATACCTGTGTGACAATCCTGTGTCGAAGAAAGACAACTACAGGCTGTTTGTTGTGTGGCTGTGTCCGTCTTTGGAGGTTGTTGACTTTGAAAGAGTGGCTAAAAGAGAAAGGGAAAGAGCTAGCGAGTTGTTTGGAACAAAGGACCAGCCATCAGCATTGGCTAAACAGTACCTGAGCATCACTGAAAGAGTCGAGGTTGAAGCTACAGAGAAGGCCAAACTGACGGAGGAGGAGAGAGCCAATCTGAAGGAGGAACTGAAGAAGGCTACCTCTCTTGCTGAGATTGACCGTATCGAGACTGCTCTACGCACTGGGTACTTAGCCTGAGGTTTTACGATTACTACGAATGCATTGATTGATCTACAAAAGCTTGTGATTACTCAAATATTATAGACGATTCCAGACCATCCATTGAATCTGTGACATTAACATACTAATACAAAATCATTAATTTTGATCCTCCATCAACTTCTCGAGGACGTAGACACCCTTGATAACCTCCATCAGATCTGCCTTGACAACACCAGAGCTCACCTTGGCCTCGCTGAACGACTGTTTGGTCTTGTGGACGTGGACAGAGGAGTTGGCTTCCAGTGAGCTGATGACTTCCAGGAACTCTGGTTTCTTAAGAACACCAACAATCTGATTGTCTCTAGAACAGCGAGAGATGTAGTACTCATAGAAGCCATTGAGGGTGAGCGTTTGTGAGCTTTTCGCCTCAGCACGAGTAAGCATACAGAGCAAATATTTCTGGGACAAGTTCAAGCCTCGAAGCTTGGAGACCGGAGAACCGTTGAAAGCCTGATTTGTGATACGAGCAACGTGCTGAATCTTGACCAAGGGGAGATCAGAGGTGTCTGTGTTGTTAGCAGATTTCTTCCATTCTCTTTCCACAACATCAACGGCAGCTCGACAGACATCAAAAGCTTTACGGAGATCACCGGTGTGGGAGGCAGCTTTTCTGGAGCATAATTGAATAGCAGCAGGATGGAACAGCGGGACTTTTGAGTCTTCTGGATCGTCGTTCAGAAGTCTCAGCTTGGCAGTGATAATCTTGGCGATCTGATCGGCACTGTACGGCAGGAAGTTCAGTGTGTTTGGGGACAAACCATTCATCTTCAGTCTCGGTAGAAGACGATCAACCATATCCAGAGCGTTAGAGATACCAATCAGGGTAATTTTGCAACTCACAGCCCAGCTAAACAAAGTGAAAACTTCATCAGTTCTGGATTGTAGCAGTTGATCCAGTTCGTCCAAGATGACAACACTCATATCGGCCTTATCACTCTGTAGAAACTCAAACAGCTTTTGCCGAGATTCTTTCAAGTGTGCTTTCTGTCCGCTCAACCCACGATATAGCTCAGAGAAGACCGTCTCGGTCTTACCCAGCGACATACAGTTGACATAAGAGTAACCGAGCTTGTAGTCGGAACCGTCAATTTCGACAGTCTGAACACCACCATATGGTATTTCAACGTCGACAAACTGGGAAAGCGTGAGCTTGCACTGGGCTGTCTTCCCTGTACCAGGCGGACCAGATATGTAGAGCGATGTTCCACAAGACGATGTGATGTGATTGGCCAGGAAATCGTGGAGTGCATTAGCCTCAGATTGACGTTCTGGAAGGTGTGTTGTGAAAGGGTGAGCAGAGGAGCGGAGGAAAAGAGCCTTCCCTCGTGTGTATATTGTCTTGCCCTTGTAAGGTGTGAGAGGGATGTTCTCCTTGTCGTCCAGAGATGGTACCGGAGGTGTGGATTCCTGTGAAATGACGTCCACAACCCGGGCCTTTTTCTGTGGAGTGGACTGTGGAGTGGAATCTGGTGTTGGAATGGTTTTTTCAGCATGCTCCTGCTTGACGACGAAGTTGAGCTTCTTGGATGCGCTCTCAATGCCTGAGATCACGGAGATCTGCGAGGATTGTTTGATGGGAGTTGTGTCCGGGGTTTCGAGACCTGCTCTCCGACTCACGGCACGTTTCTTTGTGGGTGTTGGTGGCTCTTCTGTGGCCCTGAGCCTTTTCTTTGTGGGCTCAGGGGATATCTCTTCGGTATTTGACTTGAAGATCTTGAAGGGGATCTTCTCCGGAGAGGTGCTCTTGGCCTGAGGTGAGAGGAAATTCCAGACAGCCATGGTGTGTATTTGTGGTATAATTGCCTATTTCTGCATCTCTAAGAGATTTGAGAGCGCTGCTGGAAGTCGCCTTTATAATCTTTTTTTCGCGAGGGGGAAGGCTCGATACGCGCTCGCAAACGCGAATTAACGCGTGTCATTAGTTTTCCGCATTGGGAAATTGGATGAGATCTTTAATTCTGCGCGAACCAGGTACCGCGATTCTCGTAAACAAAAAAAGCACTAAAACGCGCTATTTTTGGTAACTGCCATTCAAAGAACAGTTTGTGCGTTTCTGCAGTAACTTATATAGCTGAAATTGAAAAAAAAACTAGCGTCTCCTGGTTTCGATCCAGGGACATCAGGGTTATGAGCCCTGCGCGCTTCCACTGCGCCAAGACGCTGTGAAATGTTCTTTCCTCTTTGGGAGCTTTGCCTGATACTGGGGATTTCCCCATTTTTATTATAAACGGTATACACTTCGATGTGTGCCATCTGAATAAAATCCACATATGTTTTGGCATATATGGGTACTACTAGCTTTGTATGCCGTACTTTGCTTGCTGTGTAGTTCAAAAGAATACAATAACAGCTTGTTAAGCTGGTTCTGGAAGTTTCCCACAAGATTTTATGGGAGGCTGGAGGAGAATGTAAAGGGTATAATATCTACTAAGTAAGAAATGTGGCCTCTCTGAAACATGTTTAGCGTAAATTCATAGAAAAAGCATAAGAAATCCTAACCTCTCCTCTCATTGAAGATAGACATTTATCAGCTCCTGTCAAAAAGTTGTGATCGTCACATATATTGGATACTGTTCATGAATTTGTTAGTCGTAGAATAAACATGATAGCTTCAAGATGTTTTCTATCAACAACTTCAATCAAAATGTTCAGTTGTCACTACCAAACCACTCCGGTTTAGCAAAATAGAGAGCTGTGAGAACGACACACCCGATAACCTGAAAGATGCCCACAGGCAAGAATGAAACACCAATAACAGTCCAGACGTAAAGAGACTTTAAGCCAAGGCTTTTCAAAGCCAAGAACGCACCAAGTCTCCACAATCCAACAAGTCTTTCCCATGTGTATTTCTGGTAAGGAGTCTTCAGAGTCTTCAACATGTTTCTCTCAAAGCCCTCCGTCATGACCTTTCTCGTAAATTTACCTTCAACCTGGGCCAGCCCATTCTTCTTGATCGTCACTTTATCCAGACTGAGGGATTCAGCTAGCCTGATGGACCATATAGCTGTATCACTCGGCTCAAGCCAGCCTGTGCCGTTCTTTGGGTCTTTATCGAGGGATATGATGCTCTCAACTGGTCCACCGTTGTTCACGGCAAGGACTGGACTACCAAACTTCATGGCTTCAAGTGGAACGATACCAAAATGCTCGAATGACGGCGTGTATAGAAGCAGCGAGGTTTGAGAGAGAAGATACTCCTTCATGCTGGATGGAACTGAGGGCAGAAAGAGAACATCAAACTTTGGAGTAGCAGAAGCACTGGTTGTGTGCTTATCGTAGGACGAGGAGAAAACCGTATAATACTCGAGTGATAAGGAGTCTGCAAGGGACTCCAAGTCCTGAAGATATGTCTTGTTCTCCTCCAGAGAATTGTCATAGCCACCGGAAATGATGAGCTTGGTATCGTCCAACTTATTAGCGAGACGGAACTGGGAGAAGGCCCTGATGGCGAGTTCGATGTTCTTCTTTCTCTCAAATCTGTTGACGCTGAGAAAGAACTTGGATTGTCCAATCAGGTTGGAGATAAGCGATATAGTCTCCTCGGGAACAGTCTCCCTCTCCATGCTGACACACGGGTATATAATGTCCGGCTTCTTCAAGTCCTTGATGAACGAGAAGGTCTCGCTGTACACACTCTTGGTGAACGCAGAGTTGACAACAACTGAGTCAGCAGCACTCATGGAGAACTGTTCGTAGAGGTCAAACGGCAGTCTGTAGAGAGATCTCACCAGACTGTCGTGCTTTGCAAGCTTTAAGTCTGGGAAATGGCAGTAGAACAGAATTCTAGAACGGTACTCGTGGAAAATGTGTAAAATCGGCAGACAGAAACTCAGCTGGTCCACAATGAAGTAGTCATACTCAGCAAGCTCACCGTTCACGATCATGGTTAAAATGAGCACCAATTGTCTCAAAATGGCAAACACGATCTTGAAGCGTCCAATGAGATGAGTAGGCAAGAAGTCTCCATACACCTTCACCTTCAGCTCCTCGGATTTGACCTCCTCAAAACAGTGTGAGCGATCACAATGGGATGTGTAGATGGTAACCTCATGGCCCTCTTCTTGGAGGCCAACAGCAGCATCGACAATGAGTCTTTCAGCTCCGCCTGTTGGAGTAGTTGTTAGTTCTCTGTGAGGTGTTGACGGGGAACGAAAACGCACCAATGCCCAAATCAGGGTGCAAAAAGGCAATTCTCATAGTTAGTATGGAAAGAGTACTGGGACGATCTGAGAGCCAGTCTGGAGCATCCTAAGGGAGAAAAAAACGTTGAAAAGTAGTAATAAACGTTGTTGATCTTGGCGTCGAGAGCGCGAAAGCATATCTGTGTCCCAATGCGGAGATGTTCCTCTTTGGGTAGAATAGTACGCTAGTCTAAGGCATTTTACTCCATTTTTATTCAAATGCTGGAAAAATAGGAGATTCTTAAGCTTATGGCTCTTGGGAGCCCACTTTTGCCGAAAACAGGTAAAATAGAGGTTTTCATGCTCATTAGAGCTCTCTCCACTAGCAAATACTACTTGTGAAATGGAGGTATTCATGCTCATTAATACACCAAATTAAAGCTCCTGGAGCCACTAAATACATCGTAAGGGTGTCTTGGGGAATCTCTATATACATCACTGTTCCCTGCGGGCTTTCTTCTTCACCAAAGCCTTGACCCATGGCTTGGTCTTCTTATCCATGATCACAATGACACGTCCACTTTGCCCCATTCTGCCTGTTCTTCCAATTCTGTGTAGCAGATCAACACTTGTGTTTGGAGAGTCGTACAACACAACGTTACGCACTGCGAAGAAGTTGATACCACGCGCAGCGAGATCAGTAGTAACGAGCACCTTCATACGTTTCTCGTACTCTGCTGATTGTGTGATGGCCTTGTCAAGCACAATGTTTGATCCTGGGATCTTGTACTCTTCCTTCTCAACTTCTTTCTGCTCGAACTCGGACAAAGCTTTCGGAGGACTCACGAATGCGTGGATCTTCTGGGCACGCTCGTCTGGCGAGTCTTCGCCTGTTAAGCTGACAGCATCATGACCATAAACACTGACAAGCTTCTTAGCAACGGCCTGTGCGTCTGGCTTGGAGTTCACAAACACCACACATCTTTTCTCGTACGCCTTCTCTGTACCGTCTTTGTGAATGGCGTACAGAGCCTGGGCCAATGCCTTCAGTTTTGAGCCCTGATACGGAGCAACATCAGAGTCGATGAGCGTGAACTTGACACTTCTTGGCGGAGCATGTGTTTTCGGTGACACGAGCAGTTGCGGTGGGTTTGAGGGGAACACCTTCTGCAACGCAGCGTTGTACTGAGTAGATACAGTCGCTGAACAGAGGACGAGCCTATTAATGCGAGGCATTTTGCGGATAGAAGCGTGTGTCAGTTCCACAAACGAACGGTCCATCAATGTATCAGCTTCATCAATGGCCAAGAAGCGCACATGGGCGAATAGATGCTCGGGACGGGAAATGGCTCTGATGTTCTCAACAGTAGCGATCTTTCCTGGAGTTGTAACCAGTATGTCAATTCTGTTCTTGAAGGCTTCTAGGAAATCCGTGTGGGACTCACGGTGGCCCCATTTGAAGCAGTGCAGACTGAGCGAGGTCTCAAGCGACTGGATGCTCTGGTACACTTGATCAACAAGCTCGTGTGTTGGGAGGAGGACGACGGATCTGATAATGGCCTTATTCTGCATCTTGGCAAAGTCCTCATCGAGCTCTTGACGCTTGAGGAAGTCTACAAGCGGTGCGAGATATGCCCAGGTCTTACCAGAGCCAGTTTCAGCAGCGATGGTGTACGATTTGAGGTTTTTCTCCATAAGATGGCGGCCAATCTTGTGGATGGCTATTGTCTGGATGGGCGTGGGCTGCGGCGAGATCTCCTCAATATCCTGTCTCTTGTTTTCGTAGTTGTCCGCTCTCAGAACCGTCTCACGTGATATCTGCTCAACAATAGCGGCTCTAACCTCTGGAAGGAGGTTGAGCTCGCTGAACTCTGTGATCTTCTTGATGAGGTTCTCACCTTCGTGGAGGTCTTGTCTGGTGAAGTCTTCCAGAACGGGAAGCTGCGTCTTGTCTCTTCTCTGCTTTGGTTCCCTGGCCTTCTGGAGCTCCTTCTGTCGCTGGAGCTCTTCTCTAGCCCTCTGCTCCCTGATTTGCTGTCTCACAAGACCTTTCTCCTGGATCATCTGCTCCACTCTCTTCTCCACAGGCACGATGAGCCTCTTGATGGGCATTCTCCGGGCCTTTTTCAGCTGCGGAGTGCACGTGCTGAAAGCACGTGCGAGACCGGCTCGTGTGGCACAGTGGCTCCTCAGTGTGATCATTGTATATGCCTTGGAAGTGGAGATAATAGCCGCCAGGGAGAGATGTCCTCTGCTGTGAAGTTTATGCGTTCGCGAAATGTGGTGTCCGGGTGTTTCCGCGAACGGCAAAGTTCGCGAACTCACGAACATGTGGCCCTACCGAGGATCTCGACGACTTTGGCGACATTATGGGCCTCCGTTATAGCACTCCATCACCACAAACAAAGCCACCACAGAACCACATGGCCTCCCTCAACAACCTTTTCAAGGAGCTCAGTGTTCAGGAGGACAGTCAGCTTGTCGCTGACCAGGCTCTGGACGTTCTCAAGAGCCAGCCTCACGATCTCAGGGCGCTGACATTCACCGTCATCGCCCTCATCAACTGTGAGCACTATCTCCAGGCGCTCCGCGTGTTCCAGCAGTATGGTTCCCAGGCCGATCCACAGGACACACTCCAGTTTGAGAGGCTATATGTGCTCTACAAGCTGAACCTGGTGGATGAGCTGGAGCAGGCGTTTGCTGGCGTCTCTCTGGAGAACAACAAGCCCTTTGTCCATCTCAAGGCGCAGTTCCTGTACCATCAGGGGAAGTACGCAGAGGCCTTGGAGCTCTACCAGGCCCTGTGCTCTGATTTGTCAGTTGACAGCCAGCTTCTCCAGGACCTGGCCACCAATGAGCGGGCCGTCATCGCCGACGGCCTTGCCGCCGGCGTTGTTGTTGATGCCACGCCGACCAACGACTTTGAGGGCTCTTTGTCACATGACCTCGTCTTCAACGAGGCTGCTATTGCCCTGGCAACAGGAAGAGCTGAGAAGGCTCTGGAGCTTCTCACGAATGCGCAATCGTTGGCGCCAGACGGGTATGCCGACGAGGTTGTGCCGATTTTGATCCAGAAGGCGTTCGTTTTAACGCGTCTGGGAAGAGCGGAGGAGGCTCTTTATATACTGAAGGAGGCGGAGGAGCTCGGCGACGGCGGCAAGCTCAACGAGCTCGTGCTGTCGTCCAATCAGGTTGCTTCTTTGCACCAAAACGCGTCAGCTGTGTTGTTGTTGAAGGAGCTCGACTTCCCAAACAGGCTCAATGAGCTCACAGCCCGTCTCTCCGCAGAACAAAGATGCATTTTCTGGAGAAACTATCACCGTCTTGCGACGAAGGCCGGGAAACGTGTTAAGGCCAACGGGAAAAGCAGTCTCACTGCACAGGTATTCTCCTCTCTGGCCAAAGCTGGTGTGAGCATTGACGATGTTGATGTGAAGGCGCAGGCGAAGAAGGCTCTCAAGTACGCCTCCACCACAAAGAGTGTGGCCTCCGGGATCGGAGCTGCCCAGCTGAACATCAGAGCCGGAAATCTCGATGCTGCTGTCAATGTTCTGGAACAGCTTCCAGAGAAAGACCGTCTCACACCGGGAATCACCGGTGCTCTTCTTTCATTGTATTCTACGCTGAGATCTGAGAAGAAGGCCCTCGCACTGTTCTCGTCTGTGGCCTCTGTGTACCAGAACAAAACACTCACGTCCACCGAAGAAGCATTCCTCGTCTCATTTGCACTCCACTTCATTGGCCATCCAACAACAGCTGAACAGGCCAGAGCAATCCTCACATCTATCAACTCCAAGTCCCCTTCGGACCTCATCACGGCTGCACTCAACCCTTCAAGCCCAGCCAATAACCTCACGCCTCTGGAACAGCTCACCTCATCGTTCACAGTGAGTGATCTCGTGGAGGAGGCCACGTCTCGTATCCAAACCCAATCCACCACAAAGGTGCACCAGGGCAAAGTTACCAAGAAGCGTACCCGCAAACCACGCCATGTTCCATCAACATTCAACGCTGGCGAAGCACCTGACCCAGAACGCTGGTTGCCAATGAAGGACCGTTCCTACTACAAGCCAAAGAAGGGAAAGAAGAAGAACGCAAGAGATACACAGGGTGGTGCTGCTGACCACACGACAGAGGAGGCTCTCAATGTTAGAAACACAGGAGCGTCTTCGTCTGCTGGTCAGAAGAAAAAGAAGAAGGGCAAGAAGTGACTAGGAGGTTATCATGTAATACAGACTGCATAGCCATTAGAACTATTGTAGGTTCCCTTTGACCGGAATATGTCCTCTAGCTACATACTAACCGCATCGTCATAGATGTTTTGTATCTTTTTGGGTGGTCATAATCTCATCTATACTATTGAGAGACACGCTTCTGCGGCCACAAGTGTCTGTTTTTGACAATCCAGGGGTGGTTCTTCACCTCCAACAACGGGTATCTCTTCTCGGGGTCGTATTGTAACAACTTCTTCACCAAGTCGGCAGCGTCTGGGCTGACGAAAGCCGGGATTCTCAAGTCAACCTTGGCGATTCTGCGGTAAGTGGAGTCACGGAACTCCTCTTCGAATGGCGGTTGGCCAACAAGCAATTCGTAGCACAAAATTCCCAATGCCCATACGTCAACACGGTAATCGTGATCCTTGGCTTCTACCATCTCTGGGGGCAAGTAATCTAGCGTTCCACACATGGTGGATCGCTTCGAAGATGGTGCATGGACACTCCAGCCAAAGTCACTAATCTTGATGATGTTGTCGAATCCCAGAAGGATGTTCTCTGGCTTGATATCACGGTGAATGATGTGCTTGCTGTGGAGGTACGACAACGCCTCAGCCATCTGGAACACATAGTGCGAGGCCATGATGTCGTTGAACCTCTTCTTCCGTCTCAAGAACTTGTAGAGCTCTCCGTAGATAACGTACTCCAATATCAAGTAGACACGTGTGTCGTCGTGGAAGTAACCATACAACCGAAGAATGTTCTCGTGTCTCAAGTTCGACTGGATCTCCACCTCGCGACGGAACTGCTTCTCCACCTTGTACTCCATCAACTCCTTCTTCTCCATCACCTTCAACGCACACACAAAACCGGTGGCCTTGTCCTTGACACAGTACACTTTACCGAACTTGCCCTTGCCCAACTTCCTGCCGATCTCAAAGTCGCTCAATGTGTACTGCCGTAAGGGCACGCTTGATTCCTGCAATATTGAGAGTGGCGTGGACTGTCTGGCTCCGCCAGACAGCCGTTTTTCGCCCAAATGTGACTGCTGTCTGTGTACTTTGCGTGGGGATACCGTATTCTGTGAAGCAGCAATGGTGGGGGCCATGTACGAGGGCATTGTCTGGTGTGATGAGCCCGTCAGCTGTGGCTTTGTACCTGAGAGCCTGACGGTGTTGCTGTTGAGCCGGGACGTGCCGCTTAGCTGGATCTTGGTCAACGGATTGCGTGTCTTCTGTTGCTGGCGTTCTTTGGGCCTTCCCATCTGTTTGAGAGTGTTAGTCTGTGCTGTTTATGTTGTTGATGTTTATGTTGTTTATGGGTCCGAAACAAGCACTTACCCTCTCTTTCTCACGCTCTCTGCGCTCCAGCGACAAGCGTGACTCCGCCCTAAACGACATTATGGTATTTGGCAGAGACTGGGGTTCTCTTCTATCGGCTTTATTACCAGAAATGTTGAGGTGGTTGTTTTGTGGAGCTGTTTGGGAAATTCTCCTGGAGGCCAGGCCAGATCGGGGGATCGCGAATATTCCCTCATACGGATAAATGTAAACAAATGCACATCGAACGTGTTCGCGGCCGCCGGCTCGCCCTGCGGGCCGTCGGCTGGTTTTTTTCCAACGCTTACAGGCGAAGACGAAGATGAGCTCTCGGAGATGTTGACACATTTACGCCATCTAAAAGCGGAAAAGATGGCACAACCACTGGAAGGAATCAAGAAGTTGCTCAAGTGGGCAGAAAGTAACGGGTGTACACACTCAGACAAGCTTGAGTTCCAGTTCGAGCCACACCGTGGAGTTTTCGCCGTCGCTACAGAGAGCCATAAAGCGGAGAAACCCCAACTCAAAGTGCCTACTCGCCTAATTATCCACGGAGGTGTTGCTGAGAAATACTTTGGTAAGAACCTGGCAGTGTCAGAGACGAACCTGAATGGTGGTTTGAAGCTTTTGTGGGCCAAGCTGAAATTTGGTACGGAGACGATTGTGGACGGTATCAACCTCAATGAGTTCTACGAGCCATATATAGCTCTTCTCCCAGAGGGAAAAGCTACAGGATCCGTTTTCTACTGGAACATGGACGAACTGAGGCTTCTGGACAACACAAACCTCGGAGGATCTTTACCAGCAAAGTTCCAGTGGCTCGTTGATGAATGGTACAATACCGTCTCTGACCTCCCAGACACACACAAGCAGCATAAGTCCTATGAGGAAGATCTCAAGTTCCACAAAAACTTCACGTCCTACTCAAGACAACAACTTCTTGATGAGCTTTTAAACCCCACAAGCTGGACCAGCTTTGCAGCTTATCTCTGGTCCACCACCATCTTCACATCACGTGCTTTCCCGCACCGCATTATCAGTCCAGCTGCTAAGGACGGCCAGGCGATGTTTGTTCCTCTGATAGACCTCCTCAATCACAACAACTCCACTGTGATTGAGTGGAAGTACGAGCAAGGTGACTCTGATGGCTATTTCACGATGCACAATCTTGATCACATTGAGGCTGGCGGAGAAGTGTTTAACAACTACGGTGCCAAGGGCAATGAGGAACTTCTCATGGGGTACGGTTTCGTGATCGAAAACAACCCTAATGATTCAGTGGCACTCAAAGTTAGGCCTCCATTTGGTGCTGTGATGGAAGCCAAGGCTATGGGCGTCCATATTCCCAAGATTGACGACTATACCTACCACGCATTTGCGACTGATGAGGCCCAGGCCGATGAGCTGACAGAAGACAACTACACCGGGCTTCTGTATTTCCTGAACTACAAGAGCCTGCTTCCAGAGAACTTGATCCAGATCTTCATGGCCCTTGTCAGAAACCACACAGAGACCGGTTTCACGCTACGTCAGAGACTGTCAGCATTGCAGAACATCCGCAAGGCCCTGGAGCACAAACTGGCTGCTCTGAAGCAGGGTTACGCTGTTGACACTTCAGATATTGATCCACACGTTGTGAGAACTGCCGATATCTACCGTTCGGGCCAGGAGGGTATCTACAAGGCTTCCATCGCAGAGATCAAGGGTGTCGAGAAGAGCCTTCTCCACGAGCACAAGTCTTCTGTTCTCTCGCTCAAGAAGCTCTATAAGAAGGATGTTCGCTTCCGTGAGGGTCTTGCTCTCTTCGGAATCAACTCATACGACGATCTTGAGGAGGAGGAAGAGGCCGGTGATGGTGAGACCTTACGT
>JAKTVV010000077.1:0-50962 GCA_030581715.1 Petasospora mississippiensis | reverse complement strand
TTGAAATGCGTGAACTCCTTCTTCTGCAGTTCGTGATCCTCATGGACAGAGTTGAACTCCTGGATCAGCTTGTGTGTGAGAGAGTCTGTGTAGTTCGAGTTAACGCTGAGGATACCAAACGAGATGTCCTTTAAGGGATTCGTAGTGTAATCCCTCTGCAGTCTCTTACTCTCATAGTAGCTCTTTTGAGACTCCTTAGCGGTGGTCTTCTCGTAGTGAACTTCTGAGAGCAACGATCTCTCCACGTCTGAAGAGTCGTACTTTCGAATGGGGGACATCTCTGGCAGTGGCCAGGGCTTATCCTCAAAGTCTTGAAACCAGTCCTTGAGATACGTCAAGTTCTTAGAATAGATTGGCCTCAAGTCTGGAGGCAGGACGCCAACTCGGTCTCTCAGCACGACAATGGCAGCAGTAACATCAACAAGATACGCCCTAGTTTTCGTTCCATGGAGCTGGCGGAAGTACAACGCCACGTGATCGATGGAGTTGGCAGAAACGAACCGGAGAATGGGCGTTTTGCTACTCTTCTTCAGGTTATCCAGGAAGTTTGGTCTTGGAGTCGTGTCGAAGGACATCACAAGATCCACCTTCTCATTGGTCACAAATCCGGCAGCGTCCGACGGGAAGATGTGTGTTGTCAGGTCTCTGGTTTTGCTCTTCGCAGGATCCTTCAAATAGTTTCCGTGGTGTCTTTTGATGTTCGTTTTAGTCCCCAACAGTAAGGCCTCGATGAGATCGAGGGTCTTCCCGGCTCGGGCAACAATGCCGACGCTGATTGGTCTGTCTTCCAGCAATGTTATAACGTCTTTGAGAACCTGGAACTTCCCGCTCGTTTCACACAGGTTCAGGGGAACGTCCTTGGCGGTGAGATTCTTGGGCAAATAGTGCGAGATGAGGAGATATGGGTGCGTAGCAACGAGCTGGGAGTTCAGGTACAGAACCTCCAGGGAGTCCAGCAACGCCCGATCACGGTCGTCTGTCTCGAAGTACTTGAGAATGTCCGAATAATGGAGCGAAATGACCTGGTCTGTGAGCTCCTTCTGGTACTCACACATCGGGACAGGGAGCCAGTAGTCGCCAGAGGTGTTCTGTGAGGTCGTCAGGTTGACAATTGGAGGCTCTGGAGTGCCATCCAGGATCTTGAAAAGGTCCATAGTGGCAATGTGGGACTGTGGGCGTGTTCTGGTAAGATTTGTACGGTGTGGATGTTTTTCTGGAGAGAATATGCGTTGTGGAGAGCCTTTCGGGATGTTTGGCGTGAGGCCCCGAGACGACCGTTTGGGGCCCCAATCGTTGACTGCCTATTTGGGAAGAGCACGGTTAATCCTGCTCTACCAAAGAAAAAGGCGTCGCGCTTTTGGCTTCGTAAGCATGGAAGTCCAAGGCAGGTGTTACTCGAGGGCACTATACGGCGAAATTCCACCGTTAAGCACAGAAATCAATGACAGAAAACGTCAGTGCCGAGCTCAGTGCCGATGAGCTAGCCCTATATGACAGACAGCTCCGTGTTTGGGGTGCTGAGGGCCAGAACAGGATCAAAAACGCGTCTGTGCTCCTCATCAACCTCAACGGCGTTGGGACAGAGATCGTCAAGAACCTCACGCTCTCCGGTATTGGGTCCTTAGAGCTGTGGGACGGGTCTGATGTGACTGAGAATGATCTCAATGCGCAGTTTTTCCTGTCCGAAAGTGATTTGGGGAAGAAGAAGCTCGAGTCTGTTGAGCCTAGAATCAAGGATATGAACCCGAGAGTCAACCTCACAATCAACACATCACAAGTCCAGTTCAACAAGGAGGATACATCGTATTTCCAAAAGTTCAATCTCATAATAGCAAACAATCTCCCTGCAAAACAGCTCCGAGTTCTGAATGACATCACCAGGAAATTGAGTATCACGTTGCACGTGACCGCTAGCCATGGACTGTTCGGCTACATCTACAATGATTTGCTCATCAACATCTCCAGCTACACAAAAGCTAAGATGCCTATTGGCAAGAAAGTTGGTCCTATATCCAAGAACCAGGAAATCATCTCCGTCAGCACAAGTCTCGACAGGGAGAAAAACCAGGTGATGGAGCATTACACCATCAAATCCTCTTACAAGAAGCTCGATGACGCTGTTCAATCACCAAACCTCTCCACGCTCACCAGAAAACAAAAGAGGAACGTTTCTCCGCTTCTAGCTATCTTCGTTTCCCTCTACGAGCTCGAGAAAGAGGACGGGGACATTACTGTTGACACATTGAAAGCGAAAGCTAATGAAGTCCAAGAAAGACTCGGTCTTAACCCACTTACGGATGAGTCTTACATCTCCGCAGTTATCACCCAATTGAACACCGAGATCTCGCCAGTTGCTGCCATTCTCGGTGGTACGCTAGCCCAGGATGTCATCAACTTTCTGAGCAAGAAGGATCCTCCTATCAACAACTTCCTGGTCTTGGATGGCGATAAGTTCAAGATGCCAATCTACGAATTGTGAGGTGCGCTACGACCGATAAATATACAAGTGGTTTATGTATTGATCACTGTAGAGCATTACTTTTCTTAAAATGAAAGAGAGGGTCCACATCAAGTGGAGTTGGTGACAGCCAGCTTCTGCAAGTGCTCCATGAACATCTGCAAGGAAACATCGTCGGTCAAGACAACAGCAGCACCAGGAATACCCATACCGTCGTTGTTGTTGTATGAGGTAGACGGGTTGAGCTTGGAGTACAAGAATCTTGCTTGAGAACCACCCTCCTCGGTATCGATGAATCTTGGCAATGGGAATCTGTCGATGAGCAGTTCAGCAGCCTCACGTTTTGGTTCATCGAGGAACTCTTTGAATGAGGCATATTCTGGATCATCCTGGTATCCCTGAGCTCTCCAAGATGCAACAGTCTCACCATGATAGATCAGGATGTGGAAGAAGGTGTCAAGCAACAGGATTCTGTCTGGAGCAATGGAGATGGAGTCCAGCAAAACTGGCTCTGGTTCACCCTCCATAGAGAAGGCAGTCAATGTAGGCTGAATCATGATCAAGGAGTTGGTGGTGTCCTCTCTTGTCAAGACATGTCTGTAGAAGGCAGTCTCATCTGGAGAGTTGTTGAAGACTTGCAAGAACTGAGATCTTCTCAAGTAGAACATGAACTGTGGGTACAATGAGAAGTTTGGTGCCAATCTGAAGGAGTTTGGATCATCCTTGGTGTAGTCAGCAAACTTTGTACACAGCTTGATCAACATTCTGTCGACCCATCTGATGACATCAGCAGAGTCGTCCTCTTCAGCCTTGTAAACGGCCACTCTGGACATCAAGACAGCTGCAGCCTCTTGGTCGAACCCAGCAGAGATGTTGAGATCACCAGAGGAGACCATTGGCTTGACAATGGTGGTGACTCTGAGTCTGTAAGTACCAGATGAGTGTTGGTAATGAGTCAGGAACTGGATGAAAGACTGGTTTGTTGAGGCCTGGTTAGCCACTTCGAAGAAGACACCGTAAGAGTGGTTTGGAGAAGTGGCAGCCATTTTCCACGCGTTGGTACCACCCATACCGATCTCCACGTCTGCAACGTTGCTGGCGGTCTTGGTGGTGACGGAAGCGTGTCCAATGAGACCAGAAACCTTCAGTTCCTTTGAGGTCTTAACATCGAGACTGGCGTTGAAGCCCATGAGCAAGAACCCGTCATCGTCCTTGTTGAACAGTCTCAGGTAGGACTGCTTGAAGATGGACGTGGTGAAAGCATCAGTCAGAAGCATACAACCACCGGTCTTGTTAGCCAAGGACTGCATCTCCGAGATACCGATCTGGTCGTAGCATCCGGCAAAGATATCAACGGCGTGGCCGTTGGTAGCCGCCTTAGTGGCTAGAGCCTCATAAAACTTGATGGCCTTCTTGTAGTGCTTGGCACTGTCCTTGTCGATGTCCGAGTGGGATCTGATTGGCTCCTTCAGCTCCTTGTTGACGATCATACCCGGGGTCAGAGTACACGGTCCCGCAGCGAACAGCTGGATTCTGGTGCCGAAGCTTGGGAAAGAGCCCTCGCACAAGTTCACTGCGATGGACACAGCTGCACCGGTGGCTCTCAGCGCTCTGTGCCCGGAAGGAACAGCCCACGGGTCTTTCTTCAAGCCCTCGATGATGGTTGTGAGCTGGAACTCAACGTTGGCGAGTACAGAGAAGAATCTGGTGAGCTCACCGTTGAGCAGCTCCTTGAGCTGCTCCAGCGAGTAGTCCCTGTTTCCCCTGAAGATGTACGACTTCGGGAAAGGGCTGTTGAGGTCGTGCAACTGCACCATTGTGCCGTAGGTGATGAGGCCAACAAGCGCGTTTGGTGGCAGCAAAGAGAGCGCGATCACCAGAGTCTCCTTCAGAGCCTGCAAGTTGTCCTCGTCCTGGCACAGATCAACAACCAGGAGGAAGATCGGTGGCTGCTGGACCGGTCTGCTGAGGATGTACTCCATGGAGGTGGACTCCGGCTGGAGCTCCAGTGGCAGGTTCTCCGGGGTGACGTTGGCGTAGTGCGCTGGAAGCTGGTTTCTGCTGCCGCAAAGAGGACACATCCAGAGCTTGATGTTCAGGTCCAGCCCGCAGAACGGGTTCAGGACACCACGGCAGCCGCTGTTGGTACAGATACATGGCTCGTAGTTGGCGATGCGCATGTTTTCAATGGCCTTCAAAGGCGTGTAGAGGGCGCCTAGAGGAACAACCATGCGGGAGGCCTCAGCCCTCGAGTTTGGGAAAACGTTCCACGCCAGACGGACACCGTTGGCGTCTTCGTACGATTCGAAGTCCATTGCGACGGTTTGAGAGGTTTTGGAAGAACTGGGGGAGTGGGAAGGTGTTGTTGGCGGGTCCAGTTTCAATGATCTCGCTGGCCAATATTTCGCGCCCGAAATGTGTTGATGGAGATCTCAGGAGAATTTGGCTGATTTCCGGGTAACAGGGACGGCTGTGTGTGTAAATAGCGGGGATTCGCTCCTGATTGGCCAGTTGGCGGCTGCTGGATATGAAGAAATAAGGGGTAAGAATGCTTTTTTAAGCGTGGTAATCCGGAGGAAATGAGAGTTGTAGGGCACCGGAATCTTATTAACCCGTGGTGTTTTGGCAGAGTGTTTTTTTTGTTTATTAACCCGTGGTGTTTTGGCAGAGTGTTTTTTTTTTCCTGAAGTGCCTTTGAAATCTGTGCGAATAATCAAGCAAGGGGAGTCCTTAGAGGGAAGCAGCATTCCAGTCCACAGAAGAGACCACAGCTTCTACCTACAACACACAGAAAATCCTCACCCCGAAGCGCCCACCAGCTTTACCTCGCCTTCTACGAAAAAGCCGTTGCCACCGAGACATCAGTCCTTATCCGTATTCAGAGTCTATTAAGCGCTTCCCACCACACTATCTTCCATATTTACTACCCGCCACATACTCCATAGTCAATGTCTGCTTCCACAGGAGACTTCCTCAACAAGGGCATTGAGCTCGTTCAGAAGGCCATCGAGGCTGACAACGCCACACGGTACGAGGACGCTTATCAGCTTTACTACAATGGGCTCGACTATCTGATGCTCGCCATCAAGTACGAAAAGAACCCACGCTCAAAGGAGCTGATCCGTGCGAAGTTCACAGAGTACCTTGGAAGAGCTGAGCAGCTGAAGGAGCATCTCGACAAGAAGGAGAAGCAGAAGGAGACCACCAACAACGGCGGCTCTGCCTCCAAGAAGAAGGGCGAGGGCGACGACGACGACGACTCAGATACAAAGAAGCTGAGAGGCGCTTTAGCGGGCGCTATCCTTTCAGAGAAGCCGAACGTCAAATGGGAGGACATTGCCGGTCTGGAACCTGCTAAGGAGGCGCTGAAAGAGGCTGTTATCTTGCCTGTCAGATTCCCACACTTGTTCACGGGGAAGAGAAAGCCGCTGTCCGGTATTCTGCTGTACGGTCCTCCAGGAACCGGTAAGTCGTACTTGGCTAAAGCCGTTGCCACAGAGGCGAACTCGACATTCTTCTCCGTGTCCTCGTCGGATTTGGTGAGCAAATGGATGGGTGAGTCCGAAAGACTGGTTAAACAGCTGTTCAACATGGCCAGGGAGAACAAGCCATCCATCATCTTCATCGACGAAGTTGACGCTCTGTGCGGTCCCAGGGGCGAGGGCGAAAGTGAGGCTTCCAGACGTATCAAGACAGAGCTGCTTGTGCAGATGAACGGTGTTGGTAACGACTCGAGCGGTGTTCTTGTTCTGGGTGCTACGAATATTCCATGGCAATTGGACGCCGCAATCAGACGTCGTTTCGAGAAGAGAATCTACATTGCGCTTCCAGATGAACAGGCCAGAGCTCGTATGTTTGAGCTGAACGTGGGCAATACTCCGTGTGAGCTTTCTACAAAGGACTACAAACTTCTGGCTGAGATGACAGACGGCTACTCCGGTGCCGATATAGCAGTTGTGGTGAAAGACGCACTGATGCAACCAATCAGAAAGATCCAGAGTGCGACCCACTTCAAGAAAGTTGACGGGAATATGCTAACACCATGTTCTCCAGGCGACGCCGGTGCCGTTGAAATGAATTGGATGCAGATAGAAGCCGACGAGCTCAAGGAGCCAGATCTCACGATAAAGGACTTCATCAAGGCCATCAAGACTACGAGACCAACTGTGAACGAGGAGGACCTGAAGAAACAGATCGACTTCACCAATGACTTCGGCCAGGAGGGTAATTAGATGAGTCTTTGTATTGAATCTATCAGCACTACTCTGAGATCTCCACTGTCGAAGCTACGTAATGATGTTGATGCCCATGTCTTGACGGTAGTTAGATCAGTATTTAAGTGGTGTCTATGTAACCTACAACGTGTATCATGTCCATATACTTGTCCATTTGTAGCATGAGAACTTCATAATTTGCCCAACTTCATCAACTACATATCCTTTCCGTGTCCAAATCGTTCCATTAAGCTTACTGGTAGTACTTCTGCTGGTTTTGAGAGTCACACACCTTAGCACTCGTAATCTTGACCAGGATAATCGAATTCTCCTCGCCGGCAATGTACACTTCTGCGTCTGGATTTTCCTTCAACAGCTTCGTCTTGTAGTAAGTCAACTCATCGGCGTCGTTGACGATCTTGGCCAGGCCCGAAAGCGTCGCAGAAACTTCGCTCAGCTCCGATTGGTTGAGGTTCTGGAGAAGCTTGAAGAGATTTGAAGAGTCACCCGTTGTGGACTCGGTCTTCTTGTACATGTTCTTAGCCGTGGTCCAATCGTGGAAGAGAAGGGACACGTTGGGGTTCTCAGAGATATTTTTGTACTTGGAAGACGTTCTTTTCGAGGCAAGAATAATGTAGGTGTGTTCCTTTGACTCTGAATCAACAGCTGGACCAGTCTCAGAGGGCTCTGGGGTGTAGAGCTCGTGAGAGGCAAGATAGTAGTAGTTCATGAGCGCAACATCTGGGATTCCCGAGGTGTCTGCGGTTCCCAGATGGACGAATTTACCCTCCCGCAACAGCGTGATAACGCTCTGTGGCAGCTGATCGTGCTTATACATAGTCGAGGACATCGCACGAGTTGTTTGGAGCTGTTTTGTCGAGGAATTGCCTAGTTTGCTTGGTTCTCGGCCCTGAACTCTTGCCCCCCTACACCACAAAGCTCCAGCACACCCGGACACCACAATTTCAAAACACCCGGACACCACGCCGCAAAAAACCCGAACAACTCGTCTCTCAGACAACAACAACAACAACAACAACAACAACAACAACAACAACAACATAAAGCAGTGGCACACACCAACCCCACTGGCCACCACAGATGTCTTCACCGAAAGGGAGCACTTTGGCCGGTACGTCCCCGGACAAAGAGCGCATTGAACGCGACATCGCTGGCGAGTTCGGCTCTTTGAGACGGTCCAATATCCAGGCCAAGTCTAACACCATCATCGCCGATTCCAAGAAGAAGGACCCGCTCAAGGCCATCAAGCTTATCAGAATGGGCGACAACTTCTCAGCGCGGGAGCAGACACCGGAGATCTCTTCTGGCCCAAACAGTCCGATCACAACTCCGCAGAGTCCATTAAACAAGGCATCACAATATCTTTCCAAGCCAACAAACAAGAGGACTACAAGCCCGTTGAATCTCGACAGACCTCTAAAGCTGCCGAAACTGATCAAGATTGAGCACTCAGGAGAACAAGTACCGAAACAGTCACGGCAAGCCTCAAACATGCCTGTATCGCAATCCACCAGGTCCACATCCGGGTTTGTTCTTCCAGACATCGCCCTATCAAAGCTGAAGCTCATCAAACTGGACCCTCCATGTGCCTCAAAACTTGCTGACACTGAAGGCCACTTGGATAGCCAAAGCCCGAAGCCAGCTTCGACACAAGTTAAGGACGGGGTTTCTGCAAACAAAGAGGCTTCATCGTCAACTTTGAGCACTGGCAAGAACGCTGAAGTGTTCAATGCTCTGTATCGAGGTGGCTCCCAAGGTATCACTGAAATTTCAGACGAAGATGAAGACGACGATAATGACGACGACGATGATGATAATGATGACGAGACCATTCAAAAACACAAGAAGTCTTCGGATGACGAGGACACTTCAGCCGACGAATTCTTTGATGCAAGGGATAGCGTTGCAAAAGTTCCTGAGCCAATAAGGCCTGCGAAAAGGCCAAGAGGAAGACCAAGGAAGAATCCAGACGCACCAACAACTACCAAGAAGAAGGCGTTAGCCAAGAAGACGAGAAAGACTGTGAAGAAACCGGTCCAAAGGCCCAAAGCTATAAAAAAGGCTGCAACACCAGTTGAGCTCGAGGATGAAGGGAGGCCCATCAACCCTGAGTCTGACATCGTGGTTACCACTAAAGAGGTTTCGGCGTTGAAGCTAAAGCTACTGCAGAAACTTACTGGCAAGTCCTCCGTTGAGCCATATGGCCTTGAAGATAAGATCTCTGAGTTGGAGAAGATATTATCGTCGGTGGTGAAGGATGGTGAGAGTCATTCCTGCTGTGTGTTTGGTCCTCATAACAGTGGTAAGACTGTAGCTTTACAGGCTGCTTTGGATAGGGTAAGGTCTAGCTTGGGGGAGGATGATGATTTTGTGTTCATCAATGTTAATGGTATGGCGCAAGATGATGATAAATATGCTGTAAGGGCGATTGCCGAACAGCTGGATCAAGAGATCTCGAGGATTTATGGGTTTGACTTGAGAAGTATGGATGCTAGGGAACTGCTGAGTAGGACGAGTATCACGAACACTTTTGCTAATGTGTTGAAAGTTTTGGATGATGAAGTTACATTAGGTGACTCTGGTGTTACTAAAATGAGATATCCCATTGTCTTTGCCATTGATGAGGTTGATGTTTTTGCGAATCACTCCAAACAGACGTTACTGTACAACTTGTTTGATCTTGCTGAAAATAGCGGAACCCCGGTATGTGTTATTTGCTTCACTTCCAAATTCACATTCAAGGAGCTCTTAGAGAAAAGGGTCAGGTCCAGATTTTCTCAGAGAACAATCAGCTTCAGAAAGTTTTCACAGGAAAAGTTTATGAGTGTTTGCACCAAAATCTTGTCTATTGACGAGCCGTCCAATGCTTACGAAAAGGAATGGAACAGAGATATCGCTGAAGTGATCTCGGAGAACTCAGCCATCCGAAGGGCCATCATCTATAATCACATGTCGCAAGGCAATCTCAAGGAGTTCCAGAACCAATGCATATACCCGGTGTCCAAGCTCTCTCTCCACCAACCCCGTCTCTTGGATATATACTTCATGAAGTACAACCAGAATCAAATGAGGGCCTCATTTATTCGGACCGTGAACACACTATCTGATCTTGAGACCTTCTTGTTGGTGAGCGCCGCCAGAGTTCTCGCCAAGACTGATATGTCTTGGGTGAACCTGAACATTGCCTACGAGGAGTACACATCACAGGTGAAATCGCAACAGAGGGAAGTTAGTTCCAGTACAGGTTTCGGAGCAGTGGCAAGCACAGGGTTCAAAGTGTGGTCGAAGGCGTCCTGTAAACGTCCGTGGGAAACGCTCAGAGATCTTGGGTTCTTGACGCTCCCAGGTGCGGGTTCCGGCTCGAGTGAGTTCTCCAACAGCACATTTGAGACAAGAATGTGGCAGGTTGAGCTAACGTTGGACGAGCTGAGACTTATTATCCACTCCCATAAGCCCGTTAAGCCGTGGACCCGTCTCTGATACGTGTTTTGCTGTATATGATCAGAATGAGTTCAAGAATAACACACTTCACAACAGGCAATGGAGCCGTAGATATGATCAGTAGCGATGAGTGCCGTTTGGAGTGCCGGTTCCGCAGTGTTTTATGTGCGCCCGTTTGATGTCCTAATCGGGAAGAAACAATGGGATCGCTGCAGGACAAGGAACTTTTCTGACAGCCTCAAATGGGCACAGTGCATCGTGTGGAAACCTGAGACTGTAAAACAGCATTCTCTGGAAACCTTAAAGCCCATCAGCTCCTTAAACGGAGCTTTTTGAAGCCCAAAACGGATTTTATGTAGTTGTGTCTCAGTGCCCCTGGATAGCCTCTTTGGGGGGCCTCTGAAACGTGGAGACGGCTTATTCAAACGCTGCCACAGACTGCTGCATTGGGCGAAAAAGATGTTGCTCCATCTCGAGAGCAAGCCTATGTGCTCTAGAGGTTTCAGCATGTGGCCGTGCCTTGTCAGGTTTCTCGCATACTTTGTTGCGAGCCTCATCTCAGCCCAGACGCACATGTCAGATGCCCACGCATTCACTTGCACGCATATAAACATCAACATATTTCCTTGGGACTTAAGGCCACACTGGGACTAGCACAGGCTCCAATCAGAGTTTTTCCCCAGTTCAATGGGCAACCAAACTGCCACCACGACAGACACTGAACAGCAGCCAATGAGACTAACGCTCCACGAGGCCGTCTCGAGGAAGTTCGACAAGAGGCCAGACGGACACATCTTCACGAGGGACATCAAGACCATCTTCTCACTGATGATAATATGTCTGGACCTCCAGGCAAAGCCGAAACCTGGCTCCAAGAGCATGGCGTTGAGCTTTCTGAGCAAGCAGTATCCCTTCTCTTTCACGGTGCAGGAATCCATCGCCACAATGGCTAAGCTCTCATTGAACATTGAGTCCTCATCTACAAGCACAACTGTTTCATACTCCATCAAGCCTGATCTCGCTGACTCGTTGCTGAAGACGTTCATGGCCGCTAAGCTCATACATACTCCAGGTGACAGAACCAGATCAGAGCCTAAGGACAAAGTCCCACTCCAGCCAACGCCGAAAGGCGTAGCTGTCGTTCAGACTTATTGTAAGGTGAACGGCATAAAACTGCACTCTCCAACTAACGGCTTTACACCATGTCCTGCTATCATTCGCACCGAATTCAACTCCATGGACCTGTTCATTTTCGAGAGGTCCTCCATCACGGGGAACATAGTGTACTCTGAGTACTTCATCCACCTTCTCTTTACCAGATTCCTTGGAGATTCACCAAATGTCTGGAGCCCCACAGACCCACCAGATGAGTTGCCATCTTTGGAGCAACGGCTACAGATGGACGACGAGTTTGACTTCTCCAACTTCCAAATCCACCAGTTCACACTGACTGCTATCAAAAACGGTGTTATTCCTGGTCAGAGCCCCAACCAGAAGGCTTCAGCAGATAAGAAGAAGCTCTTCTCCCAGAAGACGAAACGTGAAAGCCCTCTTGCCCACTCGTTCTTCACAAACCCAGAGTCCGACTCCCACGTTCAGTACTACGTCTCCAACAAGGGCGTCCGTCTCTATGAGAACCAGAAGTTCCAGGGTGATGTTACAATCAAGTACTGTTTTACCTCCAAATCTGCCTGGCAGTGGCTCATGGACTGCACTGATATCATGTACAGCACAGATGCCGTCAACGTGTTGTCGTTGTTCCTCAAATATGGCTTAATTGAGCCTGTTATCCTTCCCTCCTCAACTGCCACTTCCAGGACAACCATCTATCCTACAAAGACCGGCTTCTACGTTCCAAGCAAGAAAGGCTACGACATCTGCCGTTGGACCAGTGGAAAGCAGACCCCAATCAGAGTCGCATTTGATGATGAGATCTTTGCTGAGACAAACGGAATCACGCTGTCCAATGAAGCCGTTATGTCAGATAACAAGTCCGCCTCTTCTAATGACGAGTCTACAAAGACAGAAAACGGAGCCTACGACATATCCCAGATTACCATCAAAACCGTTCTTAAGGACCCGGGAATGCGCTACCTGTTCCGTTTGCACTTGGAACACGAATATTGTGCTGAGAATCTAGACGTCTACATGGAGATCAGACAGTTCAGCAAGAAGATGACAATCCTGAGAAGCGTGCTGGACATGCAAAAGGCTCGTGCTGGTTCAGGATCTGATAATCCCACCAAGACGCCGTCTCGTAAGGCCCTGGTACGTCTCATCAACGAGTGCTTGGGAGTTGCTTATAACGTTTACTCCTCGTACATAGCTATTGGAGCCACTTATCAACTCAACATTGACCATATACTCCGTGAGCGCATCACGGATGCTGTTTTGCACACTACATCTCCCCTGAAGCCCCGTTTCAACGAGATCACGGCTCCAGAGAAGGTCCACGTTCGTGGGGCTACATCTCCAAATGGGTCTTCTCCCCTTGAATCTTCAGTTGTGGAGATGCCAACATTGAACAACCAATCTTCCAGTCTGAAGTCCCCACGCATCATGAACAACAAAAACTTGGTGATTGAGATCCCCAACGAGACACAGAGCCTGAGCCAGGCTGTGATGTCTCCTAGTGACGAGGAGATGACGAAATCTCTGGGTCTGCTCCATAAGCTGTACCCTCTGTTCGATCAGGTTGGTGAACAGATCTCTAAGATGCTGGAGAACGACTCTTTCCCCAAGTTTTTGAGGTCTGATACACTCATACGTGCTCTACATTGACTTATTATATAGCAATATAGCCAGATCTGACATTAATGTACTCACAAAGTAGACAACAAAGGGTGCCCAACGGTCTTAACTATGGCGGTGTTCGGGTGTTTTGCATCACCACTTTTTGCAGGCGGACAAATGGATAGCCTTTCTGAGTCGTTGAAAAAGCTGGCAACTGTTATTTCCAATATGTTTGCTACAAGGCGTGCTACACGGAAGTTCCCCATATCTCTCCGCCACTATAAAGTCCTCGCAATAGAGACCTCATGCGATGATACTTGTGTCGCCCTAATCGACCGGCCGTCTCCCACGGAGGCCACGCTTGTACAACACATAAAACGCACACTGAACTCTACCGAGGAAGGTGGAATTATCCCAACGAGGGCGTTTGATCACCACCAATCCAACATTGCCGGAATCACCAAGGAACTCTTCGGTACCAATGGGATATCAAGCACGAACTGTCCTGATGTTATCTGTGTCACCAGAGGTCCGGGTATGAAGGGTTCACTTTCTATTGGCCTGGACTTCGCAAAGGGGCTGAGTGTGGCCTTAGACAGACCGTTGGTTGGTGTTCATCATATGCTGGGACATCTTTTAGTCCCAAGATTTGAGAAGCAGGATAACAGACCTGAGTTCCCGTTTCTCAGTCTGTTGATCAGCGGTGGCCACACAATGGTTGTTCTCTCTAAAGGCCTGCTGGAACACGAGGTATTATGTGAGACGCTAGATGTTGCTTGCGGTGATGCTGTTGACAAGAGTGCTAGAGAGCTGGGACTTAAGGGCAATAACCTGGGAAAGGAGCTGGAACAATATGTTAACTCCCAGAGTGAGTTCTGGGATGAGCAAAAGTGGGACATTCCCAAGCCATTGTACAACAAACGAGGAAGAGTTGACCAATTGGCGTTTGCATTCGGTGCTTTCCAGAGCTATCTCAGAAGACTGAACGGTCAAGGCGTTGACATCCAGAGCGAAGACATTAGACGAAGTCTGGCATACCAGATCCAAAGAGGAATCTTCCAGCATGTTGTTGACAAGCTGACTCTCACAATGGAGAAACATGCTGATAAGCTTGTCAACGTCAGACACTTTGTTGGTTCAGGTGGTGTTGCATCAAATAAGTTTCTCCGCAAAATGCTTGACGATACCATGAAATCCAGAGGTGTCGAGACTATGTATCCGTCTGTTGAGCTCTGTACTGATAATGCTGTGATGATAGGATGGGCCGGTATTGAACTGTACGAATCGGGTCTGATGACCGACCCTAGTGTTTGTCCAGTGAGCAAATGGCCATTATCACGCATCGATGGTGTTCCAGGCTGGATCAGGGCTACGAAATGACGAGTAACGACATAGAAAACACACCTGCACATAGAAAAAGATAGAGTACATAACACAAAACAAGAACAAATATAGCATCAATCTTGGGTTCCAGGACGCTCCGGGAGATACGACTCGGTGATATTCAGCTTCTGTATCATCGTCCGCCACGTGTCCATCTCCATCTGGAAAATGATGTGATTGGACGGGAGGTCTTTCCTTCTCACCTGTTCCCTTTGACGTTCAACAGGGTCCTCTGGGAGCGGGGGTGGGAAAGATAGCGTTGGATAGCCGTCCTCGCCCTCACCGAGCTGTAAACGGCCATCTCTCAACAGGAAACTCGTGTAGAACATGTTTTCGATACTTTGGGCAAATGAGTGTGGATTTATGAAGAACCTGAATATGTTTATCGGTGCACCCTGTTGGTTTTTCTGCACAAAGGACTTGTAACAGCTCTGCACCATGTTCGCAGTGTGATCGCTGGCAGCTCTGTCAACGTCAGCAGACGTGACAGCCTCAGCTGTGGTAACTACCGACGTTGTCTGGAGTCTCTCTCTTTGTCTGATCACCCTCGCCTTCTTCTCGATGGCCAATGGGCCCAGTAGGTGGTCAGGAACAGCGGCCTTCTTACCACGAGTGTAGAAGAAAGTACCCAGACTGAACCAGTTGAATCTGTCAAACGCGTGTTTCTTGGTGATGTAGTTCTCCGGGTCCAGAATGCCTTCAGGGTCCTGTCTGATGGCCGTTCTCAGCAGGAAGAGCTTCATCTTCTGAACCATATCCTCGGGCTTGATCACGTGCCGCGTGGTGCCCATCTTGATGTTTCTCAACGCGATATCAACCAAATCGGACGATTCAAGGAAGTTTCTCGAGTCGTACACTTCCAGAGTCTTGTTCTCGGCCTTGATCTTCTGCTGCTCGGTGAAGTTCTGGTTAACAGCCTCCAAATGATGCTGGGCAACGTCCAGGCCTCCGTCTCGGGCTGCTTTGGCACGGTCCTCCTTCATACGGGCAAAAATGGCACGTGAGTCGCTCAGGATGCGCTGTTCCTCCTTCATTCTCTGGTAGTTGGATAGAGTGTCTTCTTCTTCTTCTTCTTCTTCCTCCTCCTCCTCCTCTTCTTCTTCTTCGTCTTCGTCTTCGTCTTCTTCATCGTTATCAGAGCCTTCGTTATCAGAACCTTCATCATCATCATCCTCATCATCATCAGTCCGACTGTCCCGGGACTCGTCCGGAGACTCGACATCGGACTCCTGAGACTCGTTCTCAGGAACTCTGGCTCGCTTCCGAGCACCTTCCTCCTTAACTTGAGCTCTTTTCGACATTCCGGGGCGGCGATTACCACTTTGGGGTGTGTTGAAGATGGGACGCGTCTTTCTTTCGCCGCGATTATAACGCGTTGTTGACAAATTACAGGATATCTACGAAAATTATCTGTTTTGTTAATGTCCTCATTACCATATGTCGTCTGTTTGCTTGTATATTCCTTATTTTATGTGTCACTTATGTCTTCCTTTCTGTATCTTGTATCTCTGCCCATGTCTTCTTTTCTATATTAATAGCTTGCCTCTTGTGTCTTCTATATCTTAATGATCAGCTCATGACCTCCTGCCTCTTATGTCTTCATTACCATAACTTAACTGAATATCTCACTTCTAAGAGTTAATATATTATCAATTCTAATAATTAATCATAAATAATACTAATTATATAGCTAATTATCTAAATATTTACATTTCTGGTTGACGCTCAAAGCTTACTCTTCGCGCCATAATGGCCGTTGTTGACACAACTATACCCCTAACTACGTCACGAAGACTAATCCCAAAACCATGGAAAAACGCATAAAAGTGAGTCCCTGAGTGCCCAATTACCTCACACAATCTAACACAGTCCAGCCCCTAGAACCCACGGTCGTCAACCGCATCGCTGCCGGTGAAATCATCGTTGCGCCTGCGAACGCCCTCAAAGAGCTCCTGGAGAACTCTTTCGACGCAGGAGCGTCACGTGTTGAAGTTGTGGCCAAAGAAGGAGGCCTGAAGCTTCTCCAGATCACAGACGATGGCCACGGGATCCACAAGGACGATCTTCCGCTGCTTTGCCAGCGTTTTGCCACCTCAAAGATTGCCAAGTACGAGGATCTCGAGAACATCAACACTTACGGCTTCCGTGGCGAGGCCCTCGCGAGCATTTCACACGTTTCAAGGCTAACAGTTGTCACCAGAAGAGCAGATTCTCCCTGTGCCTGGAGAGCTACGTACTCTGACGGCGAGCTGAAAGAAGTGAAGCCGACTGCGGGCAAAACGGGCACCCAGATCACCGTCGAGGACCTCTTCTACAACGTACCCTCCAGGCTTCGTGCTGTGAAAAGTGGCAGCGAGGAGTTCGGCAAGATCGTTGACGTAGCCGGAAGATATGCTATTCACACAGAGGTTGGCATTGGGGTCAAGAAGTTTGGCGAGTCCCATTTTGCTCTATCTACAAGGCCGGGACTGGCCGTGAGGGAGAGAATCAGGGCCGTATTCGGCAACGCCATCGCTGGGGAGCTCGTGAAAGTGGAAGTTGGTGCAATTGAAGAGTATGGTGTTGTTGATGTGGCTGGTCACGTGACGAACCCGAACTTCATCAACAAGAAGTCAATTGCTCCCGTTTTCTTCATCAACAACCGGCTTGTGTCCAACGATGCTCTCCGGCGAGCGCTCGGCTCCACAATGGCGCATTTCCTGCCCAAGGGGAACAGGCCGTTTATATATCTGAGTCTCTCGATTGAGCCGAAGAATCTCGACGTCAATGTCCATCCTACGAAGAGGGAGGTGAGGTTTCTACACGAAGACGAGATCAACAACAGGATCTGTATAGCCATCACAGAGGAGCTCACCAAGATTGACTCTTCGAGGAGGTTTCCCACGCAGACGCTTCTACCACATAACCAACGGAAAAGGGTGCTTGATGAAGAAGAGCAGGAACAAGTAGCCAAAGCTGTGACTTCCCAGGCTTTGCAGAAGAAGAGACTCGATTACAAGCTAGTCCGCACAGATGCCAGTCAGTCCAAGATCACCAACTTCGTGAGAAGGCTGGACACGTCGCAGTTCACACATGAGACTTCTTCAAAGAAGCCAACGAATGCCTTTGATGATGATTGCACGCCCATTCAAGCCATAAATGAGACACAAGAACAGGCCCAGCCAACACCACATCACCAGTTCATCGCAATGGAGAAGACCTTTGCCGAAGTTGAGCTCCAATCTATAGTGACACTTCGTCAAAGAGTTGAGTCATCATCAAACAGGAAACTCACAGAGATGTTTGCCAATATGACGTTTGTTGGAGTTGTGGACTCTGAGAGAAGGTTATGCACAGTACAACACGATGTGAAGCTCCTACTCGTTGATTACGGCGCTATTATGGCTGAGTTCTTCTACCAATTGGGTCTTCAGGAGTTTTCAAACTTTGGCGTGATTCATTTGGAGGAACAGGTTCCATTGAGGGATTTATTGGATCATGTCTATAATTCTGGTGTTGAGGCTTCAATGGACATTGAAGAGGTTATACGCAAAATTTGTGATATGGCTGAGATGTTACAGGAGTATTTCTCGATCAAGATCTCGGGTGCAGACAGTGACGACCCGAAGTTGACCACTCTGCCTCTGATGTTGAAAGGTTATGTGCCAAGTCTTGTTAAGCTACCTCTATTTATATACAGAATGGGTACTAAGATTAACTGGGAGGATGAACTGGAATGTTTGGAGGGCATCTTGAGACAGTTAGCTTTGCTCTATGTTCCTCATTCAATCCCGGAAGAGAACGAAGGGGATGAAGTTGAGGTGCAAATTCTTAAACAGAAGAAGTTGGAACTTAACACTTTGATGGAGAATACCCTTATCCCTTCAATCAAGAGAAGATTCCTCGCTCCAACCGACTTACAAAAGGATGTTGTTGAGATTGCTAACTTGCCAGGTCTATACAGAGTCTTTGAAAGATGTTAATGGAAAATCGTATGAAGGATAAGCTACGAATGATATCTAAACGCTGAGCAAAACATTTGATAATTAATAATATATATATAGTACATGCAACACACCTGTGGATTTTTGGGTGAAGATTGACAATGACAAAGGATAAAAAAAACTGAAGCACACGGTCATAACAAGCATAAATTGGGGACATAACATGGTGTGGAAATCCATCAAATCAAAACAACATAATGAGGGGAAAACAAAAGAACTGACTTGTAACAACTAAAGATGGGCCAGTGTGTAAGACAAATAAACAAGCATGCAAATCATCATCTCTTGCACAAGGAATAAAGGGAGGAGTAAAATGATTGAATAAACTCGATACATGAAAGGATGTGTTATCCATGTTCACTCAGAACCATCATTGTTGATATTTTCCGTACCGAAAAAAGAAGTAATAAGTCTCTTGTCGGCGTCTGATAACTCAGAATCAACAGCTTTCTTTAACATTTTGGATCTCTTACTTTGAGCAGTCTCGAAGTTACTAGAGGATCTCGTTGTGGAAACAGATGGAATCATGATGGAATTGGTTTCCTTATCGTAAAAGTTCGAAGAAGCTTCAATATGTGGATAGTTTTCTTGCTTAATCTCACCATTAAAACTTTCCAACTGAGTCTCTTGGACCAAACTGGCCAAAATCTGCTTGTTGGTATCATCCAGCATAATCTTAGCGGGAAACTGGGTAACGTTCTTCAAAAATCCAGAGAATGTGAAAGATCTCTCCTTGAAATACTTAATCACCGTGACTGGGTACTTGAGCAAATCTCTCTGACTATCGGTAACCTTGTTTTCATCATAAATTTGAATAACATGGTTTGCAGTTCTGGTACCATCTCTCCCATTGAAAGAGAACAAGAAGAAGAATCTAGTCTCCGCGTATATCGCCTTCAAAGCACCAATAGCAGCATGGTAGTAAGCATAGATCAACTCCTGCTCAAAAGTAAGATCACGAGCACCAATAGTAGCGTTCTCTGGTATCAGTGACAGGAATTTTTTCAAAGAGTAGAAGATTACCTGAATTCTGTTCGTGTTAACATTGTTCTCTCTGACCTCATTCCAATAAAGGGTAGATTCGCTGATGAACTCAACCAAGTTGTCATAATGGGCCTTGTCCTCTTTGGAAACTTTGTTGTAGACGTATGATTTGATGGCCTTCAACTTGATCAAGAACTCATTCATGAAGATAGTGTTGTATGGCTTAGTATGGAGGGCCTTAATGCATTGGACATAATAGATGATAAAGACATGCACATAGCTGTTAAGCAACTCAGCACGCTTGTAGAAAACAGTTTCAGTGATCTCCTTTGGATGATCCTTATTGAGGAAAATGGTGAACTCATTGTTGAGGTAGTTGGACAAAAAGTCGAAAAATCTGTTTAAAAACTCATAATTATCACCGAGGGAATGGTCACCGTAGAAAGTGGTCAAGAAAGCAGATTGATAAGTTTGGAATGTAGAAAAACACATAGAAACGTTCAAGTAGAAGCTCTTGACATCCGTCAGCTCGTTGTTGAATTTCATTCTGAACTTGTTCAAATACCTCAAAGTGATCTCAAACTCTCTATCCAAATGACTCTTGGAAACAGCTCTGACATGTGAATCATCAGTCTGCTGATTGACAGCAGCAGCACCACTGGCCAATAAAGACTTGAACAACACAATATTATTTTCGGCCTCCTTCATCAAATCATTATGGAAAGCGTCGTAGTCCTTGTACAACTCCTCTTTTTCGAACCCAACTTCGAACGGAATGAGCAAGCTCTTGTCGAACCCGGGCCAAAACCTATTCAAATTCATCATACAATCTGGATCCAATACAATCTCGGTGAATTCAGAATCCAGCTGTGGCAAAGCATCCAAATCAGTTTGTGGATCAACATCCTTATGTTCTTTCAACAGCGCTGATAGAGAGGCAAACACCTCGGACTTGATGGCATATTTTGGTTCCGACTTGACAGATGTGTCAGGAGTTGCACGTTGTGACTCGGCGTCGCCAGCAACAGAAGGAGCAGAGCTTCCCTCTTTAGATGTTTGCTGCTGGGATTGTTGCTGGGCACCCTCTGTGGATGTAGGGCCTGGATCAACAGCAGACGATGTGTGAGGAGATGGAGTTGCATTTCCGTGAGGTGGTTGGGGTGGGTGAGCTGGGTAGCCCTGGGGAACTGGCATTGGCTGGCCGTGCGAATGGGCTAGAGCTTGGTGATCACGGGCGTGGATCTGGGCCATAGCAGCCTCCAAACGTGGCTGCGGAGGGAGCTCAGCTCTCTGTAGGTTGATCTCAATGGGCTGAGCGTTCGGAGGAGGGTACGGTGGAAGCTGTTGCATAAAGATTCTGGAAGGCAGGCCCTGGACCTCATACGGATACTGCTGTGGTGGTGCCTGAGTGATAGCCTTTTGGGCTTCTCTCTGATTGGCCTGAAGATTGAGAGACTGGATTCTGGCTGCGTGTGCCTGCTGGGCCACCTTTAGAGCCTCACGGGCTGCGTCGTCCAGCGCCAAGTAGGCACAAGTCAGCCTGGCCCTGATACAGTTTCTGCACTCTGGAAGTTGCTCATCGCACTTGATACGGCGGGACTTGCACGTGGCACAGCCCAAATGGGAGTTCCTATGTCTTCTCCGCGAGTTGCGGAAGCCCTTCTTGTTCCCGTTCAGATCCTGATTTGGAGACTCGGGCTTCATCTTCTTGTGGCTGTTGTTGTTGTTCGTGGTTGCGATCGCATACGGTGGAACTGGAGCCCTGGAAGCCAGCAGAGCCTGGGCAGATCTCAGCGAGTCCTTGGAGTCGGCACTGTCATGATGCTGTAATTGTGGCGGCTGTTGCTGCTGCTGCTGAAGATGCTGTGGTGGAAGCTGTGTAGCTGTAGCCAATGAGGGCAGCTGTGTGCCGGCATCACCGCCAAAAGCTGTCCCGTAGGGTCTCACAGCGGGTGTCGCTCTGTCCTGTGGATGATACTGCTGTGACGGGTGTGGATGAGGCTGATTAGCGTTCTGGTACGGCCCGTAGTCGGGATACTGTGGCGGATAGGCGTACTGGACGGTAGGAGTAGGGTAAACAAACTGGGCCTGTGGCGGATAGGGCTGCTGAGCTGGAATGGCATACGGAGGCCAGCCAGCAGGAACCGAGCCTGGCGGCTGGACCCCAGGCTGTGGAAGCTGGTGGTACATCACCGGAAGCATCACCACGGGCTGCGGATGGCCCGGTTTGGGGAGCATTGGCTGTGGCGGCGGTTGTTGTTGTTGTTGTTGTTGTTGTTGATCAGGGGGTCTCTGCTGATCTGGCCAGCCAGCGTGGTGCTCTCCCTGTCGCTGTTGCGGGGTGCCTTGGTGCGAGGTATGGCCCTGTGGATACGCTTCTGATGATCCAAGAGCAGGCTGGTGGCCCTGGTAACCTCCTTGACCTTGGTTCATGGGTTGGTGGGTGGGGCAGAGGCAGTCGGACAGCTATCGCAGAGGACAGAAGGCGGGTGTGTGAGCGTGTGAGTATGGGTATGGGTGTCTTCTAGAGCAGCAGAGAAGGGGGGACAGCAACACGTGTGGTACGTGGTTTGGTTGTCGATGTTGATGTGTTGAAGCTTGGTGGCGGTGAGGTCTGGGCAAATGTAAACAGCGAAGCAGTCGGCACCAGGACAATTACACCCAAGGGTAACGGCAACGGACAATGGACCAACACAAAAGAGCACTTAGTGGTGTGAAGCAGGGGGGTCTCACTGGTGGTTGCCTCAACTCGGAGGGCGGTAGTGGCTGTGAAGATGCTTATATATGGGCACGAAGATGAGATTCGTGGGCCGTTCAAAGAGTCGTGGCAGTACTGGTAACGGCGGGCCCTCTGGTGGAGTTGTGTGTGATTTTGACGGCGCTGAACAGAATGGTGACGGAGTCTTAGTCTTGCTGGGAGTGAGTGTGAGGCTGTCGTGGCTGTAAGCTGGCAGAAGAGCTGAATCTTTGGCGCTTTCAAAAGGCCCCCCAAATCGCAAGTGCCCGTTCCTGAAAATCTGAGTGTCTGCGGGTTGCCGCACAGCCCCGAGTCCCGCTGGGCAGCCGCTGCGGGACGATGTGGGCAAGCGAGACTACCCGCGTCGGGTCTGAGACTTGTCAAATTCTCCGCTCTTCCCTCAGCAAGGTTGGGGACTAGGTCTGACTCAACTTCTCTTTGCCAGGGTTCGGACTAGGATCGCTCGGGGGTTTGGTCCGTTAAAATGGCGCGGACTAGATATTGCACAATGCCTAGGCTCAGGACACACTCTCGTCTCAACGCCATGTTCCCAGCAAAGACTCCTCCACTGTTACCGCTGCGGTTCACCGAGTCCCATTCCTGGTTCTAGCGCTCATGTAGCAAGGATTCCCGCCGCATAAGTGGTCTCGCCTGGTTGCCCGGTTTTCTCTTTGCCGCACGTTTCGCCCTTTTCGTTCCCCGTCTCAACCGTTCTCGAAGCCTGAGTCTTCGCCGAACTACGAAGAAGATACGACCCGAGCGCGCACCCAATCGGCTTCTTCCAGTGGTTTCGCGGCTCTACGAGCCAAACGGATTCGAGGAGCCCAGCACAACACCAACGGCCACAGAAAGGTAGCGGCGTCGTACTGGGGCCTTTTTGTGTGCCCTTACAGGGAAATCCCTCTAAAAGCGTTGTAAAACCCAAAAATCCAGAAGCCCCGTTAACAAAGGGCTTTTTCTTCCTCTGCCTTTTTACTTCGCTGTGGTGCCTCTCGCATGGACCTGCATCGTACTACCGTACTAAGTCGCAATCGAAGCTCAGCGAACGTACGAGAGCGAGAGCTTCGGCGGAAAGGCTGAAAAGTTAATTTTCGGGACTTGCGGGGTCTGAGACGAGTGTGGCCCCACCCCAAAAAGTCCAGGGCTCGGAAATCCTGACGCCGTAGTCGAAGCCGTAAAAGTTATTCAACAGTGACCGTTGAGCAGCCACAACGTGCATTTGGGTAGACAATTTCGGGTTTTGTATCGAATTAGTATCGCTACCAGTATTCATAGGAGAGCATCATCTATCAGTCAGGGTTGATGTCCGCTCAAAAACCGTGCGTATTCCTCATGCTTGTCTCAGAAAGGGTATTGGAAACTGTACTAACCTGGGAGGGACTCAGAGCCTGAACGGCCCTCGCCCCAATGATTAATAGGTACCCCTGATGCGGAACAAGGGGGTAAATGGAATCTGAGCTGGATTCTGGGTGTGGGATAAACCACACTCTGACATTTCCCAACTCTAGGCACATAGTGCTGCTACTCCAAAGTCTCATAAGGTATAGTCTAGTCTCTCGTAATATCGTAGCCTTGCACATCTCGAGCGGAGATAATTACGATACCCAGAGGTGGTCAGCCCGCAAAAAAATAGAGTTCGAGTCTAAACCGTCTGTGGTCAGTGGTACATACAAGGACCTGGAAATGCTATCTTGAGCTAGGCACCGACCGTTTTCTGCAGACAAAAGACTTGAACAGCCGAAATGACTATAATCAGCTTGACACCACACGATCAACACCAGAAGGCGATAACAATATCAAGTATCGGCATGCAGTGCTTGCTTGGCACAAATTAGGCCAGGCAGCCCAAGTACCGGGCTTCAACGTCGTGTTCATCTAACATTTTGTTTCAGCCGCACTCATCGTAGCTGGGCAGCTCCTTCCACAATACGAACCCGACTCTGCATATGGACGGTGACCACTTTCTTATTGTGTATCTGCAGCTGTGGTGTAGGTACCCAAACCATATTTTCGATTTGGTTAATTCAATTAATCCGTCACGGTTGGCCTACCAGCGGTGAAGCCGATAAGTATGGTTGCTTTATTGGTATAGAGGACCGCGGAAGTTGTCCTCATCGAGCTGTATTCTCATTTGAACCGTAACAGTTCATAAACAGCTTCAGCGCTGATACCAGCCTTAATACACAGAGGTACCAGGGAACTTTGAGGTTTCAGGATAATGTGGTATTATAGCTTAGCTCATTTTCTGGTACCAGCACGTTGTCAAGTCATCTGGCCCATTCATAGTCCGCTTCTCCGTAATGAGAAACACTTTTGAGGATGTATCCTATATTCTCACCAGCCAGCTATGTGTAATCTTCATAATTGGAACCACCTACCTCGAGCGTTGACGTTGTTGACAAATTGATACGGCCAAGAGACTTGTAGACCATCTCTCACAGTTAACAAAGAACACTGAGTAACCTCTTGGACAAGGGTCTAGGTAATGAAACCGCCTGGAATGCGCTAGACTCTCACATATCGGAGGAGATGGTCGGTGTGCCATCATTTACAGGTATATAACGGCAGCTGGGTATTTGACCCTACGTAGCGTGCACAGGATTGCTGGTGTTTGTCTGATCCTTGGACATTAATATGCCCGAAGACTCCGCATATTATGGTGTGTTCAACAATTTTCCTTACACGGTTGCAGAAAGTGTTCCGGGGGTTTTGCGGTTGATCTTTAACTTGCGGCACAACTTCGAAATTCCCCAAATATCACTGCTTCAAGCTTACCTGCTGATTCTCGGAATTTGCCAGTCCTTTGTTAAGATGTCATAGTTAGTGAGTGGCCCTTCACATGTCCGCAAATAACCGCAAACGTTCTCGTAACTCCCACTACCCGTTCCGTCGTGCGTGTTGAGGTGGAGCAATCGATGCCGCATAACTTCCGTTCACGAAACTTACGACACTTGTTGAGCCTAGAAGCTCCAGGATTGATATTTGTTGGACAGGTTGCGACAACGTGCCTGGGACTCGGCGCCTTGTTCTGCAATCATTTGAATAACATACTGAATAGCCGCAGATTCTGGGGTCCCAAGTTTTCATAGTTGAATGTAAAGGTTTTAACACACCTTTCACAAGGATTACTGGACGCGCTTGATGGAATACTCGGGATCCTATGGAGGTTGAGGGAGCTGAGGGGCAACAAGAAACCTCGGGAAGTTCATAAACTCATATTCTCAACCGTAACGAGTAGGAGCTGGACATATCTTATTACATTTATAACATTGGCCAAGGACCAAGCCTCAGGGATTAGTCTCAGGAGCTGGAGTCTCAAAAGGCTTACTAGTTTACTCCCCTCCCTCTCGTGCAACATTATACAAAGAGTTAATCAATACCACCGGCTCGTTTGCCCAGTACCCGAAGGTTTCTCGTTGTGATATATGGTAGTTTTTTAGTGGACTACCGGCCAGGGTCTTCATTGATTTGTGGTTTGTATATATCTTCTCAGCGCTTGCAATGGTCAATGCCAAGACGAGTCTGGACATGTTTGGGTCCCTCAGTGTTATTGTGTAGTGGTTGGCGCTGGTTTGATGAAGTCAGAGATGGTCATATGGCATAATGCTTAACTTTGTCAGATCTACTGATCTGCGCAAAGCGTTAAAGCTCAACAGAGTCTGTGATCCAATTTAGCAAGTCTGGACATACGTCACTTGAACTCTGGTGGCCAAATTTTAGGTTACCGGCACGAAATTTTCACCACAACAGATACATGATCCTGTCCAGATGAAGATGAACGCATACACATCCTATTTTAATGAGCCCTGACTGTGTTCCATTTGGGCTTAGCGAAGCGCCGGCACCAGTGCCTAACTCTAAAGGAGCCTCAATTTCCAGGGCTTTGAGAAAACACGACGACAAAACCGACCAGGAGCTACAAGAAGGGTGAAACGCTGTCACTACAAGACAAAGAGCTCTCTGTCTGAACAACTTTTGGTTGGCGAACCAAAAGTGTTGCGTTTCCATGGATTTCCCGTCGAAACCATATTTACCCCAAAAAATCTCAGTCTCTGTTCAGACCTCGATACTACGGCCGGTAAATTTACGAGTGTGACATGACCAGCCTAGCGTTGAGACTTGAGACTCCAATGGCGTAGGCCTACGCAGAGAGACTCGTTTCCCAAAAATAGAACTTATTTCGGAGTCCTAGTGAGAAAACTATCGAGCTTTCCTCTCCACTTCGATGGCCAGAGTACCAGAGCCCACCTTGGCCCCTCCTCTGCTATTTGTTTAGCTCTCCAAGCTTCCCTGTCCGCTACACACCACGCTCAGATCCAAGACCATCCGCACTCAGATCCTAGACCCTAGCCCAACATCTGAAATTGACGCATCCGCCCAAACTTGGGACTGATGATCGCGCATCTGATGCGCCTCAAACGCACGCTGGACGTATGTGGGTGACCTCAAAAGCGGCCGAGTGTTCTTCAGCACCAGCAACAAAAGGAGCCTGTACACCAAAAACACCTTGGTAGCTTAAGGTGAACAAATCACAAACTACAGGGGTAAATATCAGTAAAAGCCCAGTTGAGCGAGGGTCTATGCCCCTGTGTTTGTGCTGCGCATGGTTCGACAGATAAGAGAACTCTGAGATCTTTTGTACGGCGCCTACCCTGAATGAAAACACGTCCGGAGCTCGAAGAGTGCTCCACTGCGTCCGTCAAGCCTAGCGCCAAAAGTCTTGACAGAAAATAGCTCGAAAGTTTGTTGTCTTGGTGACTTCAAATCTTGCACTTGTAGTCAGAAGCCGTTACGAGATCGCAATAAATAACCGGCAAGACGGCCCAAATGAAACAGAATGCAACTAGACCCTCAAATTGTGTACCGTTGCCAAAGCTCCTATGTAGTGATAGGTCTGTCATTTCGCATAGTCTAGGCCTTCACCGGGTTTCTCCGCGTGCCTGCTGATTTGCCCCTTGCGCACCCGTCTTCACCAATTCATCAGTTCAGATTCAACCATAGAGAATAAAAAAACATCATATAAGCTATAATTTCAATGGAAACTTAGTGCAAAGTTGCTGAACTTCAAAACTATCGAGGTTGGTGTCTTCTAGTAATGCGCAACGGCTAATCTAGTGGACGTCTAGGTCCCGATTAAAGGATTGAACTGAAGACACATCATGACCTTTGACGGGTAAATGAAGACGAATTTCGGTTTCTAAGTTTCCAATTCTGGTTGAATCCCAAAGTTACAAGTACTCCAATTCGTCTTGCTGTCTTGAAAAAATCTTACTTGTGTGGGGCTGTGGAAGAGCCCCATGCCTGTGACACCTTCATCATTTTTGTTATTGAATGACAGGTGGAGGTTCTGGAAAGCCAATATTTTCGCCATTTGTTGTGGATCAAGTGGTATGAAGTCATGTTCAACATTCTGTACTTGAACTGATCCCTTCTCCTTTCTAACTCAGAGGTCTGAACTCGTCTCGTCTTGGGCCTGCCATGACGTGGACCACCCAATTCTGCTCTGCGTCGTGAATAAAAGACAGTGTCACTCACCCGAAGTTCATCTACTTTGACCTTCGTGAGATAACCTTCAGCTCATTGCACATGGGAGCGTCACATTCAGGCTCTTGCTAGGATAACCTGCTTCACTTTTACCCCTCCTGGTTCTCTGAGATAAGTGTTGCGCGGACCCCCAGCATTAAGTGGAGTGAAAGTGTAAGGTAATAACTGGTCCCTGTTAATTCCCCTTCGCAACCATTCAAACGTTGAATATCTGGGTAAAATATAAAGAAAAAGCGCTGCTGAAGAACAAAAAGTCCATGTGAAGTCTCGTCTCTGAGGGCTAGGCCAGGCGCTGTCGCCCGTCTCCAGAGAAGGGCTGCCCCCGTCCGTAGATCCGATCAATATTGGGACTAAGGTGGAGTGGGTCGGAAGACTACGTGTAATGTACCACACCTTGCAGAAAAGGGCGTCGTAGGTCCAATGCAGATGTTGTTTGTTGTTTTTTTACTGTTTTGGCGCCAACACAACTTGCACTCGATGGGGCCGATGGAGCAGAACCAGAGTGCATATGCCATGTCATTTGTACCGTATAACGACGAGCTCGGCCCGAGATCTGGCCGCGTCTTCTTCTCGGGACAGTTCCGGGGGCTCAGATAAGGAATTGTTGGGTCCAGGAAAGCCGTGAGGAGGTTTTGTTCTTACCAAGAACGCCGGCTTTACACTATATAGTTGTATTAGCCAACTACCAACTCTGCGCAAATCTAGCGCATGGCCTTGGTTTTTGTCATTCCGTACAGGTTTCCGCTCATTTTTTAACAGTCCAGTTTCACGAGCTTCTGTAGGCGTACGCTGCTTGTGTTCTGTCGTCTTGCAATTTGCGATGCAAACATCAGCAGTACTATAGCGGCGCCTGTGGGCACCAAACAGGGCTTTGTTCTAGTTCCGGAAAGCCGTTGAGGATCCCAAGGGGACCTAAGGAAGTTCACAGCAGTTAAGGAACGTCAGTGGTAGTCTACGGAGACTGAAGATTAACTTCTAGCAAGACAGAAGGTGTAGATTGGGCCCTCCGCGACGGCACCGGAAACGGCGTCTCATTGAAGTTTTTCATCATCATATCATGAGCTTTGTTTGAAATTCCAATTACAAGCGGTATAATATGAACTACAGTGCACTTTTATGTGCAGTACAGTCTGAAAGAAAAAACTTCCGTATGCCTTTTATGTGTCCTCCCAGCGTTGTAGGGTGTACTCTGCCTTCCTAAACGTCTCTGATTTCCGAAAAAGCATGTGGTATGAAGCCCGGTACTGGGCCTCCGCTTATTGTGTCAGCAACGCCACAGATTCGCTTACCACTGCAGATTCTGGCGTCAGTCCCCAGAGCTTCTGCTTTGGAGAGTGAAGTCAGCTTTAGAAGTGAATCGCTTGTTGTGGCATAACGCGGAGTCCCGCCCCCGTAAAATGGAAACTTTACCCATGCTCGAGCGGACTTTCCCCAAAGCGGGTGTGAAAATGTTGTTTCGGTAAGCCCGGCAGGCGGAGTTGGCGGTGAGTTACTCAGCTGCGGCTTCTAGAAAAAGCTCTGGATACCATTTCTTAGGCGTTATGTAGGTATCCTTGGCGTCTTGCAAAGCTCGTCCCAGGCCTGTGGGATGTTCGCCGGTAAAGAGACTTGGGGACTGCAAGCTAGGCCCATCTGCATGGCCCTAGATTTAGGACCTCGAGTCCCATAAATTGCATACGGCTGTATAACTTCTCCTGGGTCTCGATTAGTCAACTCTTCGTCCCCCTACTGCAACTAGGTCACAGGGACTTCCCCAGAGACTTCCCCAGAGACTCGCCAGATGAAAATAGGACCAATTGGCTGTACCAGCCAGAGCGTGTGCTACAGTAAAGAGCCTCTTTCATCATACGAGACTCTAAATCAGTATCGCTCTTTTCCCTGGTGGATCCAAACTTTGCATTGTGTAGTACGCCGACACCGTGGTGTTATGTGTGACTCGGGTTGAGGCCAAAGCACTGTTCACATGAGACCTAGCCGTGTGATCATTCCATAGTCCATGCGCCTATAGCTCAGCCTATAAAAAGAATCATGCTCAGTCTGCTAAACCTAGTCCGCCTAAACATTTGCCAGAGCAGGCAATTGAAGCACAGATCATGAAGATCTTAGTCCCTCGAATTTTTATACTAACTAATCATCTTATCAACCCCAGATTATCTCACGGAAGTCCCACAACCGAATAGGGGCGGATCACCATTCATGGCCGTCTTGAAAATCGCTACCCTAGTAACCCAACATAAAACTGGTTCCAGCAGCTGCCTGAAGGGGGATCTTCTGAGACAATATATGTAGATATTTGCTCCATGGAAAAACATGGTTGATCAATTATCGGTTGGGCCTCGGTATTCAAGTCTGGATCAACGCACGACATTCTGGAACGTATATTCTATAACATTCCCTCCCCCGACGTCCCCAACATAGCATAACACCGGCTCGGGCTAGGATCTGGCAATAGAAAACGGTTTACCCGCAGCTCCCGGATACTCAGAACGAGCCTGTTTGTGAGAGTCGTCCCCTGGCGCACGCTGACTCCTGAGCGTCCTCGCTTCAACGGCGATGCATGCTTTGGCGTGTGTTGCAGACCAATGCGCCTACCGTGAGCGCGGAGGGGGCGAATCTGGCACGTGGTCTGATAAAAGGCCAGGGTCCCCTATGTTGGGTGTGGTGTGCATCTTGAAAGTAGTTGGCATTGGTAAGGGAATTGTAAGGTTAGGTGCTTGCGAAGCCTATATAAAACGAGCTCGTGGCCAGGAGTTCGGGCTAGAAGTTACTCGCTAGTCCCGTTGGTCTAACCCGAAGCTTGTCGGTCTATTAGAGAACGAGTCGACGAGGATTAACGACGTCTTGTTAGAGATATACAGCTTCCCTTCTTCCGACAACGCTGAAATCTGCACAAGATATACAACAACACTGGTTCAGACCCTGTAATCGTTGACCAAGTCTCAAACGAGCTGATTCCGGTTCCGAGAGGCTTTTCAGAGCGCCGCTAAAGCCGCCTCCATTTTGTCATCGCCAGAGAGGGGAAGGAGATACATTTACTTAGTGTAGCGGGCTTTTGTAGGGGGGAAGACTTCCTGGCTAGCTTTTGCTATTCCCAAATGCTCTGGATTAGAGATAAATGAGCATTTCTTTATCTCTAGAAAATATTTCGGAATTATGTCCCTTCCCCTCCTCATACTCTTGAGACAGAGCCGCTTGATGCCATGACACCGAGCATCAAATATGTCGGTTGTAGACCACGGTAGAGGATAAGGTTCTTTTACAGTCTGCGTGACACCCTGGACGATCACACGATTTCTTCTCAAGAGTCCCGCATCAGCGTTCCGAGAAAGGTCCCTCTTTCCGTGATTGGGCGTGACTTGGCGAGATCAACCTCTGGAGTTTTCAACAGGAACCGCATTTTGGAACCCATTTGGAAGCGAAATGTTTCAGTAAAGGTATCTTTGTGTTTCAGGTCCTTCAAGTTACTGTCAAATCTTCCAAGAGCCGGAGATAAGAGTCCTCCCGGGGCTACAAAGTCAATTCTGAACACCACGCCAGTCAATGCTATTCATAGGAAAAGACTGGACCGTCTTAATGTACATGGGAGATATTTTTAGATTTTTGAGTCTGGAGTACGGTCATCAGACTCAAAATCTCTGGGGCATTTGGAGAAGAGTGGGGCAGCACACCTTCAGCAGAGACGCCGGAATAGGGAGATGGCATGAAAGAAACATGCCATAGTGTGAAGGTTTTGACTCACTACAGACCAGAAGCTTCCAGAAAGAATTTGCAACGCCAGCTTGAGTTATCTTCGAGTTAATAGATATCAGTAAGGGATTGTAGTTTTTTTATCTCTTTTCACAGCTTTGATTGAGGAGCAATATTAATGAGCGCTTGTCAGTGCCTTGGATTCCCAAGCTCCACACGTAAATTCAGGTTCTGTACCAATTTCCATAGATGTTCATCATCAAGAAGCTAGCTATGTACTTCTCAAGTTGTTGACGTTAAATTCTGCAGACACTATGATACACCAAGTCACGTGATGTGGCTGGTACTAAATCCCAATTTTTTCACCTTTTTTCACCAACAACCGTATTCTAAAGATCATATTATTGACAAAGCCGTATATAGATGCTAATAGCAATCATTTAATACTGCATAATATCAATAATAATAAATTATAAAAATATAGTAAATTATAAATCTACTAAAAAGAGCATCTCATTCTTCCAATCTTATTATTTTAAATGCAGTTCAAATTACTGCATAAATTTGAAATATCCGATATAAGCACTTTAAGCTACATGAGAAGATTACCACAGTGCTGATTGATATTATATTCAATTCTCAGCAAGAATCCGAGGCTCTGGGTACACAATTAAACACTTCGACTATATCGACAAGCTTGGCCCTCGATCTGATATATTGCGCGGAATTTCGAGCTGGTGTCCGGGTGTTATTTTGCCGGCCCCGCGAGTTCTTCTCAATATTAGACGAAATTGAGAAAAAAAAAACAGATCTGCTATGATTGCACTGACACCTTGCAAACAAAACCCGTTTTTTCAATAAGCGAGAAGTGAATTTATGCCTGAAGTTTGATTTACGGGGCTTTGGCGCTAGGGCTCGTAACGCTTCACATTTCCGCGCCCGCCTTGGATTTTTACGAGATTATTCGTTTTGCTTAAAATTACCTGATCCGGCAACTTTCCACATGCGGTGTCCTGGTGTCGTAATCCGCATTGGGCTACTCGAGGCGGGCGCAAAGAAGATGAAAAGGGTAAGCTGATGGTTAAACCCGTTTCACGAATCTCTTTGTGTAAGCTGGGCGCAGATCAGGGCAACAAAGAAAAGCAGGGTGCCTCTTCGTAGCATTCTCGGGCAAATTGAGCAACAATGTGGAGATCTCAAGCAGTTCATATTTGCAGCCTTGCCCTAAGTTGGGGGCGGAATTCGGGCTTGCCGCGGAATTGGTATCCTGATCGAGCTCCGGCGTAGTACGGAGGGCACCGTTGTGAGAGTCGCCGATGTGTATAAATGAGAAGTTTTCGGCCCAATTGTAAGAGAAAACCCCTGCATTACTAAGATGATTACCTCATCTCGCTTCTTTTATACAAGAACCGCCTGCCCAATTCTGGCTGCTACTACCTGATTTAGCCAATCGCGCCCCAATCAACGCCAATTTGCGCCGATTACTTATCAACAATTTTCCCCAGATAACTTTCCGGATTGCTTTAAAACCCCCCATCTCCCACCAAACTCCAGCTTGTCCGTGCTACCTCCCAATTGACACAGAAAAAACCAACAAAGCAATCAACACAATCACAATGGCTGATCTCTCCGTCGAAATCTCTCTGCCAAATGGCCAGAAGTACACACAGCCTACCGGTCTCTTCATCAACAACGAGTGGGTTCCAGCCACCTCTGGCGAGTTTGTTGAGTCCATCAACCCAGCTACGGGTAAGCCAATTTGCAAGGTGCACGCTGCTGGTGTTGCCGATGTTGACAAGGCTGCTGCCGCTGCAAAGGAGGCCTTCAAGACCTGGAAGCTCATCGATCCAGCTGAGAGACGCGATCTTCTCCTCAAGCTTGCCTCTCTGGTTGAAAGAGACACTGATATCATCGCCGCTTTGGAAGCCCACGACTCTGGTAAGCCAAAGGACACCAACGCCGTCTACGATGTTGGTGAGGTTATTGAGACTCTGAAGTACTGTGCTGGCTGGACCGATAAGCTCGGTGGTGAGACCATCCCAGTAGGCCCAAACAAGTTTGCATTCACAATCAGAGACCCAATCGGTGTTGTTGGCTGTATCATCCCATTCAACTACCCGTTGGCTATGTTTGGCTGGAAGCTGTCCGCTATCGCTGCCGGTAACTGTGCCATCTTCAAGTCTGCTGAGCAGACCCCACTGTCCATCTTGTACTTTGCCAACTTGTTCAAAGAGGCCGGTTTCCCACCAGGTGTCGCCCAGGTCATCTCCGGCTTTGGTGCTGTTGCTGGTGATGCTATGGTGAAGCACCCTGACATCCAGAAGATCGCCTTCACCGGTTCCACCAAAACAGGCCAGCTCATCCAGAAGAACGCTGCTGAGTACTTGAAGCCAGTCACATTGGAGTGTGGTGGTAAGACCGCTCTCCTTGTCTTTGACGACGCTGATCTCGAGCAGGCCGTCAAGTGGACCGCATGGGGTATCTTCAACAACATGGGCCAGATCTGCACTGGTTCTTCTAGAGCGTACATCCACGAGTCCCTCTACGAGAAGTTCCTCACCGCTTTGAAAGAGCACGTCATCGCCGAGTACCCTCAGGGTCTACCATTCGAAGAAGGCGTCGTTGTCGGCCCACAGGTCTCCAAGATACAGTACGAGAAGATCTTGAACTACATCAAGATTGGTAAGGAACAAGGTGCTCGTGTTGTCCTCGGTGGTAAGATCCCAGACAGAGCTGAGTTGCAGCAGGGCTACTTTGTTGAGCCAACTATCTTTGCTGACGTCAAACAGGACCACACCATCGTGCAAGAGGAGATTTTCGGTCCAGTGATTGCTGTCGGTAAGTTCTCCACTGATGAGGAAGCTATTGCTCTCGCCAACGACTGTGAGTATGGTCTTGGTGCTTCATTGTTCACTAAGGACATCACAAGAGCTCACTTGGTTGCTCAGAAGCTTGAGTCTGGTATGGTCTGGATCAACTCCAACAACGATTCCGATGTCAAGGTTCCATTCGGTGGTGTTAAGATGTCTGGTAACGAGACAAGAGAGCTTGGTAAGATTGGTATTGAGGCATTCACAGTTTGTAAGGCTGTTCATGTCAACTTGGGTAACAAGTTGTGAGTTCTGGTATACTATCCTTTTTCAATTCTTGTGTAATGATATTTTCTTTGAATAAATTATTGATGATGAACAACACTACTATGATGGACTTGTAGAACTTGACATGATAGTACAACGATTTCATTAAGAAAGCAATCGTGCTTGTACCAACAAGCCACTACAACAGAATTTGACATGATAATACAACAATCGTTCATTAAGAAAGCAAACAGCTTCATGTATCAACAATCCTATGTAAAGCCGTTCATCAAGTTCAAATCACCATTAAAGCCAACTAAGTCATCAATGTTACCAGCACCAATACTTCCATGGCGCTGCTCCAAATTGATATCACCAGGGAACAACTCCATCAATTGCATTGGGTCCGGTTGCAAAGGATCGATGGCGATGCTTTCACCTCTTGACCTCTGACCATCCGCCAGCTGGGCATGTGATGGAGCCTGGGACGATGATACATGCTGTTGCTGAGGAGGTTGTTGTTGTGGTGGCGGTGGAGCATTGTGCTTGGTTTGATTCTCAAGGATCATCAGTTGCATCTGGTAGTCGTGGAGAGCGTGTTGGTTATCACCACGTTGTTGTGGGGTTTGGTTTGTCCCACCGTATGGGAGTTGAGGTTGGGGTTTCCCGTTGTGTGGTCCTGGCCCCATCATCTGTCCCTGTTGCATCATTGGCACAAATTGGTGTTGTTGCTGCTGTTGGTGCTGGTGACCTGGCTGTTGATGTGACTGTTGCTGGTCAGCTTGTTGTGGGGGCTGATGCTGTTGTCCTGGATGTTGCTGTGGCTGACCAGAGTTCTGCTGCTGGGAAGCCTGTTGTTGAAGATTCTGCTGACCAGGCTGCTGAGACTCACCACTCTGAGGTTGTTGATGCTGAGACCCCATCATACGGTGCTGGTGCATCGCCTGTGCCTGCTGTTGCAACCTTTGTTGCTGCTGCTGAAGCAGGAGCTGTTGCTGTGGCGGGAGATTGGAGAAGTTCTGCAGCTGGTTGTTCAGGTGGGCCTTCTGGAGCTGAACTCGCTGTTGTAGTTCCATCTGCTGTATCTTATTCATCTGCCACTGCTGCGGCTGATGGTGATGTTGCTGCTGTTGCTGCTGCTGATGAGCCTGAGGCGGCTGTTGAGGGAACTGGCCACCGTGCTGTTGTTGTTGTGGAGGACCAGCCTGCTGAGGGTGCTGAGGGTGACGGTGAGGGCCTGAAGGCCCTGGACGTTGAGGCATAGGAGCTGTGCTGGACTGAATTGCTTGAACTTGTGGATGAAGCGCCGGTGAAGCCGCCGTGATGCCAGAGCTGTGCGGTGTTCCGTGTGCTGATTGAGGCAATGGAGATTGCAAAGCCTGTGGCTGCTGGGAGCCCAATTGCATGGGGTTCTTCGTTGTAGCCATCGCGGGCGATGTGTTCTCTGCCGGCGACATCGAATTTCCCGCGCTGTTCTGCTTCGCCTGTTGATGCTGCTGATGCTGCTGTTGCTGCTGTTGCTGCTGTTGATGTTGATGTTGATGCTGCGCCATCCGGGCATCAAACTGTGGTGGCACCATGCTTCCAGGAACCCCTGCTGGGATTACGCCTGGATTCGCCCCAGGGAACGTCTGGAAGCCCATTGCTGCCTGGTTTGGGTGTTGATGCTGCGTTGAGCTCGTGTCACGGACGTGTGAATGGAGCGCCCACAGAGACTGCCACCACTCCAGCAAAAAAGTGTCTGGGGAAGTCATCAGCATCTTCACGCCGGGAAGCTCATCATCATCGCCAATGTTCTGTGACTTCACGCCAGGAGTGCTGTCCCGTTCTTTAGGCGCAGATATCGGCACATCGGCCTCCTGGAGCAGGATCCTGGCCGTGTCGTAGAGCTTGTTCTCCATGAGGTAGTTGTAAAGATGGGCGTACAGAAGCTGGCGCGAGTTCTTAGCAAGAGCATCAGAAACAAGCGTTCTGTTAGCAGTGGCCGGGTCCTCGTCGTCGCCTCTCAAAGAGCCGGCTCCGGCCATCGTGGAGCCCGGAGTGCCGTTGTTGAAGTTGCTGGACATCTCAGGGGCCTCCGTGATCGGGGTTTGACAAGTGTATTGCTTGAGGGTGCTGTAGGGGCTTTATGGGCAAAAAGGGCCGAGAAGAGAAGACAAGCGTGGTATCCTGGGCTATCAGAGCGTGAAGCGACGGCTCTCGGAAAGGGTTTACTGCTGGGATGCCGAGTCTCTGCCGGTGGGGGCTTTTATTAATATATCTCCTGCGATACTCGGAAAATCTATTTCAACCTGTCAACGGGCGCGGGTGGCCGTACTTGTTTTGAATGCTTTGAGAGTGGAGATTGAGAAAGAAGCTCAGTAGGAAGCACTTTTGGCTGTGGTATGGGGCTCTGTGTGTGATTTTCGGAGCTGGATCGACAATAGTTGGAATTTGAGCCACGCTTTATCTTACAGTTTTGGTGGATTTTACTGGGCCCATGGATAGTGTTTACGATACGGAGAATGCCAAAAGTGGGAAGTTCCGGGTCCAGTCACGTGTATGTCACGTGACTCGGGGTGTTTTGCAGTCCCGCTGGGCGCCATTGGAAACTCAAAGGTGCTAAAGAGCGAAATATTCTCCAGTAGTAGTGTTTATCGGCTGAATAGTCCAAGTTGGAGAGGAGAAAACACTCTCTATCTCCTATGATGGCTGCATTGGGTAAATTCCGGGACGGTCACGTGACACGCATCGAGTTTTTTATTTTTCAGCTTATTGGGCCCACAAGTGGGTCACCGTGGAGGTGTTACTACACAACAAGCTCTCCCCGACAGAGGTATGGCCTGGATGGCATGGTTGGCATTGGAGAAAGTCATTCAGCTCCGGGCATTCCGTTAAAGGGCCCACGCCCGGAAGTCGATCCCCGCGAAAACGGCTGTCCCGTCTCCGCGAACGCCCACGCCGGCCTCGCTAGCGTTTCTCTGGAGAGCTCTCAGAGCCTCGTTGCCACTGTTTTCTGTGGTTTTCCACCAGCGAGCGAGACATTGGCAGACATTTTACACACATTGAGCCTGAGCCCGCAAGAGTCATTGTGAACAGCCAATTTTGTCCTGCAATTTCTCCGGAGCCACTCCCACAACGCTCGTAGAGTCTCCAAGTGGCCAGAAACCGAAAAAAAACACACGGTCTAAGATCGACATTGTTATCGCCTTTGCATCTTCCCAACAAAGAACAGCACATCACTGAGAGGACGAGTGCCCAGGATCAGTCTCTGCCACACGCCTTACACACAAAAGCGAGAAATACACACAGCACAGAAGCACAGAGTCCACCCACACACATTTTGTCTAAAGGACAGCACAGCACAGCCTCACTTCGTCAGTCTTATCTTCACAGCGCAGCATGGCCGAGAACAGGACGTACACAGAGGAGCAGGCCACGATCGTGGAGAGCATCCTGAAGCACGGCGACAACTACTACAAGATTCTGGATATCGAGAAGACGTGTTCGGATAATGAGATCAAGAAGGCGTATCGCAAGCTCTCGCTGAAAGTCCACCCGGACAAGAACTCGCATCCCAAAGCCGCTGAGTCCTTCAAGAAGGTGGCCAGGGCGTTCGAAGTGTTAGGAGACTCACAGAAGAGAACGATATACGACCAGACAGGAATGGATCCGGACTCGAGAGGTGCCGCCTCGTCTGGGTTCAGTAGGGGAGGCTCAGCGGGTGCACGTCCAAGAGGTGGAGCTTCACATCCTTTCTTCCAGCAACAGGGATTTTCACACGGCGGTATGCCCCAGGGGTTCCAATTTGGTAATGATGATCTTTTTGACATTCTGTTTGGCCAGGGAAGAGGTGGCGCTGAGCCTACGTTTATGTTTGGTGGGCCAGGAGGATTCACATTTACCACTGGTGGTGGCGGTGGAGGGTTCCCATTTGGTGATCCTTTTGCCCAAGCTCGCCGGACAAACACGAGACGCCAGGAAGAACAACAGCAAAGACAAACTGCATCGAGCTCGATCTGGAGCACAATCAAAAACTATCTCCCTATGATCTTGTTCATCGTTCTGCCGCTCCTGGCCAATGTTTTCACCGACCCGGCGGAAACTTTCAACATGCATCCTACTCCAGTCTATTCCGAACAGAGAACAACATCCAGATACCGTGTTCCGTATTACATCACTCCGAAACAGGCGCAGACTCTCGACGACGCCAAGCTGAGAAAGCTGGACCGTGAAGCCGAAAACACTTATGTTGGCATCCTGAGAGACAGATGTCAGCAGGAGAGAGAGTACAAAGAACAGAAGATCAACCAGGCTTACGGTTGGATATTCCCGGACAACGACAAGCTGGAGAAGGCCAGAAACATGAAACTGGATCACTGTGAACGTCTCGCACAGCTTGGGTCTCACCTTCTCTAGTACGCCCCATTTTCCACCGTATCACCTACACTCATCACCATAATCACAGTGACTCTTCTTTGACAGATGACACTCATTTCATAACTGTGGTTCACTCTCTTCGGTATAGAAGCCCACATATAATATCCAACTGCATTCACCCATTTTCAGTTCTTTCTGTCTATACGCCTTGTGGCACACTAATCCATGGTCTTAATGTAATTTATGTAGACAGATGGCCAATTTTACTTAATCTATAATGTCGTTCATCAGTGTAGGCAAATTACCAGTGTTTCCTAGTATATAATGTCATTCAGGTAGGCAGATGACCGGTGCTGCTCTTGAGGTCATTGATCAATGTTAACAAGTATTCTCCAAGCTCATAGTCTTGATGTCGTCTATATAGACGGATAACCAGTATTTCGCTAACTCTTAATGTCATCGATCAAAAGCAGATACTTCCTAATCCACAATGTGTAGCCGGAGAAGAGAGGGGTTGCACGTTGCCTCGGCTACGCACATCCCCTTTTCGCGGGTGCGCCGATGCGTGCGCGTACCGTTTCTGTGGGAATGTTTCTAACTAGCGGGCAAAAGGTAAACAACAAACAATGGCCACATCTCCACGTCTATTCAGCCATTTCACCCACTGAGAAGCGAGGAAAAGAACCACCTGGTAGAGAAGTTCCCCATGGACAAGAACTACAACTTCTTGGAGGGCTCTCTTGCGCCGCTGAAGCGGTATCTCTCTGTTTCGCTGGCGGGGACACAACGGGAACCACTGAGGAGAGTACCGGCGGTACGAGACGAACGGGTCCGCCTCGGGACCGATGACATGTTTGGTGATTGGGGGATTGATGATTATAAAGACCTCAGCTCACCGACACTCGTCAATGACTACACAAATTCTGAAATGGATCTCTCCACGGAGACATCGATGGTCGAACAGCAACAGGCGTTTGGTGATTGGGGGGTTTCCCCACAGAAAAGCGTGAAGATTTCAGCTGTACGGCACAGATCGCTGCGTGACGTTTTCCAACTGCTTATGAAGAAGCAGGAGCTGATGAAGGAAGAGTGTTCTGCGTTTCTGGATGAGTTCAAGTACGTTCTGGTCACGAGTCATTTGCTGGATGAGACGATACTGGTTTCGAGGTTCTACAACAGGAAGAAGTCCTCGAGCATCGGTATCCACTCAGCGGATAGCCGAGGAGTCTTTACCGATTTTGGATGTGTTTTCAAGACCCAAACCAAGTATAAAATCACGTGCACAATATCTCCTTACAACGTTGTTCGGGTTGTACAGATTCTCCGATATCTCAAACGCAACTATTCAAACCATCCACGACAACAAGTCCATGTCACGATAACGGCGGTGATGCTTGTACTATGGCTTCACATCCGTTCTAAAAACGTTCAGCTCTCCATAATCCAAATGACACTTCTCAACAAACTCAAACAGTTCATCAAGAGATATCAGAAATTCGATACGATGGTGCAGAAGCTCCTGAACAAGTATAAAGAACTCACAGTATACTCGGACATATCTCCACAGACACCAAGGTCTCCAAAAGACGACACTAACGTTGATGAACTGTCAGAGATTGTGAGCAGCACAGTGTTCCTCACTACGCAGGCATTGGTAAAGAGCTTGAGGACGCTGATTCCCTTGGTCAACGGCCAAGAGCTCGAGAACTATTGTGGGATCTATAACGTTGAGCTCTCGGAGCTTGTTTACCATTTGAATGATACAGGGACGCGAGAGAGTGATAGACTGACACACAAAGTCAAGAGGTTTCAGTTCATCAGGAGGTTCTTCATTTGTGCTATGTTGGCTTTCAGTCTGGAAAATGGTGGAACTTCGAAGTTTATGGAGACTGTTTGCAAAGTCTTTGGCTGTGACTCTTGCCAAAACTCTGCTAGTGCCAAATGGATAAGCATAAGCCAAGTTCTTGAAGAATTACAGAATCTCAATCTTGTCCTTGTTGAGTCTATGAATGATTTCATCAAACAACACGGGTTGAAACTTGGTGCTATTCCTATTCATCAAGAACCCTCAAGGACTCCACATATAGACCCAACAGCGGACTTGTTGAAGAGACTGAAACAGCTACAAGTTGAGTTGATATCGTTCCATAAGGATAAGTCTGCAGAAGAACAACTCATAGAGTTCAAAGAGATTGGTTCCATGATTGAATCCCTGAATCAGACCTATCAGAAGGACCTCACCACATTGGAAAACTCTACAAATCAACGTCAGTTCCATCTTACAAAGAGAAACCATTCGTCTACAAGAAAGAGATTCTCTTTACCAACTGCTCAACATCTGAATCTGATAAGTCCACCAAGATCAATATCCTCATCTTCATCCCCGGTTACACATAAGAGAATGAGTTCAGGCTTAACGTTGCCTTTACTGACCGTATTGGAAGATAACTCAGCACAGAAAGATTACATCATCGAGCAAAACCTGTTATCTAATGACGATAGTGTTGTTATATCTGCTAATACCGATGATACATTCGAAGGAATGTCAAGCGAAGAGTTGAAGAAAAGATTAGAGACGAATTTTGAGAGGTTTACATCAACATCTACAACTATCGAGGAGCTTATGGATCAAGACAATAAGGAAACTGAAAAGGCCAAGAATGATAAAAAAGTTTCAGAAGAGGTTGCTACTCCATTGATGGATGAGTTGAGATCTGCTTTATTGAATAGATGAGCGTGCAGGACACGTAAAAGGGCTGGTACCCTTATGATACTTAATGAAAGAAAAAAACGCTTATGATACTAGCTATATGATCTCCAAATTTTTGTAGGTCTTACCCTCGACGAATTCAAGACCTTCACCTGCGTAGGATGTCAAAGAAGACACCTCCACTTTAGCATCATTGGCAAGCTCTCCTCCAGCGGCCTGAACCCATCTTGTTCCCAAGTTCAAGTAGTTGTCAACAGAGGTCTCTGGTGTATCATTCTTTGCACCCGATGCGTTCTTCAACGGGGAAAACTCTTGAGATCTTTCGACTTCAAGACAGCCAAATTGGTCCAGTGGGATGTCTTTGAACACATCAAAGATGAACTGCTCAAGCTTGATACCGTTTGGCTCAGTAGGCTTATGGAAGACACCATTGGAGAGACATGGAATCTTCTTGAATGCAATATGGAAGGGCAAGAACTCTTGGTTGTCGATCCAGTGTGTGATTCTCTCGTTGAGAAGCTCAACAGAATAGTAGTGGTTAACGATATTAGCAGCTCTGAAGAGAAGAAGACCCGAGTCATCCTGCTGCTCACTCAGCTCTTTGCTGATTTCCGAGTACTCAATGACTGCCGGTCTGTTCTGGTCAACATCCATGACTATGAGGCCAACAGACTCGGAAGCGTCCCTTTTACGGACAACCTTGGTGGAGAGCTTGAAGTTCTTGGCGATGGAGAACCCGATGAACACAGGATCCGCAACCCTGACGAGAACGTTATCGACACAGTACATATGGATATGTTTGATACCCTTTGTCTTGAAGTCGTCCAGCAGGCCGTTTGTGTAGATGGCTTTGTACAGCCCACCGTTACCATCTGGGGACTCTGCGATGGAAGACTCAGACTCCAACAAGATCTTCTCACCGTTCATGTCAAAGCACGGGAGAGTGCCCTGGTTGAAGAACGTGATCTGGGACTTATCCAGCCCGAAGAAGCTGTTCTCAGCGAAAAACTCCTCAGTGGCAGCTCTGGTAGGCTTGGAGGTCATGATGTACCATTGGACCTTCGCCAACGTGCCGTGCTTCTCGTTGGCGAGCTGCTGGATGCGGATCAGCTTCTCAGCCTGGATCTGGAACAGCGACTTCTGCGAAGGGAGCCCAATGTTGTAGCAGCCCTTAGGCATTGAGGAGCCCAGTCTTGTTCCCTGGCCACCAGCCATCAGAACAACGCCGACCTCGCCCTTGGAGATGGCCTCGAGGCCGATATCGGCCCATTGGGCTTTGTCAGCCTCCTGAGCATCGATCAGAGAGAACGACGAGCTCGGAGGAAGCGGTTTGAAAGCCCTTCCCTGGGTGGAATTGCGGGAAAATTCGATGGCCTGCTTGACAATAGGCGACAGTTTGGCCTCTAAAGAGGCTGTTTCTGCTGTGAAAGACATGTTTGGTTGCACTGGGAGCTGTGGGATGGGAGTTGTGTGTGTGTGCTGGCTTTTTCCGTTGCTCGCGAACATCGGTATGACCTGAGGAATGGCCGTTGATGTTGGTGATGTTGGTGATGTTGGTGAAGTTGGTAAAGTTGGTAAAGTTGGTGATCAAAATGACTTTTCTGTTGTGACACTCAACGGTGATATAACTGCTCGATAGCACCGTTAAAGCCCAGCATGATGAGTGAGCCCATCAATAATACGAGAGCGTCCTTTGATCAGAATATAGCTGACCAATTGCATTCGAATAATGACATCCAATAACGTCCACAGACATGAAAAGCAGCAAAAAGATGAAGAATGCACCTTTTCATCCTGCAATGATTTCCCATGACGAACTGGCGTTATGTATTGTTAATAACGAAAGGGAAAGGTAAACACCCGGACACCAGCTGGTTTGTTTACTTTTCAGCAAAAAAAAACACCATATAGGCGCTCTCATCACCCCAAAGGTCCTGAGCACCAAAACTATTCACAGAAGATGGACAGCTTCAAAGGGCTACGATTCCCCTACTCACGAGAGATCCACGAGCTTCCACGCAGTTGTGTTCCGAACCTGCAAATAGAGAACACTCTGCAGTCGCTCTACGCAGTTCTCCGGTATGTTCGCACAGATGTTGTCGGCAAGAAGTTGAAGAACTCTGGCTATCTGCTGTTTGACAGGCTTGTTATGGATGTGTTTGGTGTTTCGGAAGTAAAAGTTTCCTCCTTCTATCCTCCTGAGAATGAGCAAAAGCTGGCCAAGTTTCTAGAGAAGCTCGTTGGAAGCGATATCGACCCCATCGGGTTCAACGCAGTGGTCTATTACCTCTTGAAGGACTTTTCCTTTGAGGCTGCAGAAAGATTCATATGTGGCGGAGTCGACGTGGATCACGTTGATAACAACACCATCGTGCTGAAAATACCCAAATCGGTGTACGATCTCGTCAATGCCGTGTACTTTCTGGACCGTTTCGACATCTTCAAGTCTATTGGTCACGTGAACGCCAACGATTACTCGTCGTTACCACAAGGGTTCATATCCTACTATATCAAGCTGGCGAACATTGTACCATACCATGACCTTATTGACATCAACACCGTTTCAGATATCGACGACATGAAGTCGTACATCGACTCGCAATCATCAAAGTCATCGGCATGTTCTGTGATCTCCGCCATAAGGGCATTCAAAATACCAGTAATACTGATGGATGCAGACTCCCAGCTGCTCTTCATCGACTCCATAACGGACCTGAATCCGATGTCCTCAGTTGCATTTCTAGAAGAGGTGATCGGTGACTATGACGTTGAGCCAAACATTCCAATACCCACCATCCTGAAGATATCGGTGATGAAGCTCCTGCTGAAGACCTACAAGCAGCAAAGAGCTATCAAAACACTGGATGAAGCAGGCAAACTTAGCGGAGAACAGCACAACGAGCTCTTCCGTCACCTCGCAATGTTCCAGCTTGTGAAAACGAAGATCAACGACACTATCACAGACGTGCTATACGATATCTTGTACTGTCTACCAGATGACAAAGGCGCCAAACGGTTCAAGGAGAAGTTCCCAAACTACTTTGCAATGCTGGACGAGCACAGAGGCGACATCAGAAGAGTCGCAAGAGATATCTTGGTGTGGAAGTTTGCCCGTCAACAATCCATTGAGACTGTTAAGGAGATTGCGTCTGTCAACATCGGCTCAGACTTTACAGATTCGAGTAACTCGATCAGAGATATAGCTATGAGATTCAGATAAACGTCGCATTCATAGAAGTATAGCTATTAGATTCGGATCAACATTACGTTCATTCGTAGGTCGAGCCTTCTGGCGGTTGCTGTAGCTTCTTGTTCTGCGGAGTAGCCATCTCCTTTCTCAGCTCAACGAGGATGTGTTCAATGGTGTAGCTTCTTTTCCAATTGCCCAATACAGAGAACTTTGTAGTGTCGATCTCGCCGTTGGGCTTGACACATGGGACGTTGACCCGTGAGATGAAGCGCACTTTTGGTGGTTTCTCTGGGTATTCTGGTCCACATTCGATGGACAACATGTAGATTCTGTTCTCATGGCACGAGTGTGGAGGCCCCAGGATGGTTCCGTTCCACGACGACAACGTCGAGTCTCCGGAGTCGACCAGACCGTACGAGCAGTAGTCTGGGCCTGATCCCTTCTCACCTTTCTCCAACTCTTCAAGGAGTCTGAAACTTCTAGGACTGCGGTGTGTCAGTATTTATCGATAAATTTGACATGCTGCCATATAATTGGACACGAATAACCTCAATACGTACACTTTGGACATTTCGGAGTCAGCTGGGCTTCCCTAACAGCTTTTCAGTGGTAAACAACGGCTCAAAGATGGAGACTTTGGCCCCCATTAAGCCCTAAGGAACAACAGCGTTCGCGAAAAAGTCGCGAATTGGTAAGGGCCACACTTTCGCGGAAAATTCGCGGATTTTGGGAGTCGGTACGGGTCACACACAGGGCATGGGAAAACTTTTTTTTCTGTTTCTCTCCTTTCTCTTTCCTTCATACCTCTCCCTTTTTCCTTCCTTAACGCAAATTCACAGCCATTTTCCAGCAGCAATCTTAAAGCATCGCCTAGAGGTTGGACCTTTGAGTTCGACCCATGACGAGCGCGGTATTTTGTCTGCCGTTTACGTTATTGGATGGACTGGAGAACAATAAATCAATCTTGGGTGCAGCACTTCATCTGTGTTAGCTCTGTCTAATGCTAAGGGACCTCCTTCGTGAGCCCGAATGGGAGGTGGTGCAAGGATTGACGTTACATTTTTTGTGTATAGCTCCGTAATTCCTACACATATAACAGAAAAGTCTCTAACAGAAACGTTGTAGATTCACAGTTTTGATTGGTTTTTGAAGCTCGAGTTGAAGCCCAGAAGCTCGTTGATGCCTCTTACCCAATCGTTCTCTGAGCGTGCAACGCAGTAGATTCCGCTCTGTTTGGCGGTTCTCTCCGGCTTCTCATACGGCAGTTTGTTGTTGTTGACATAGATGGTTCCCACCTCGTTGACGATGTGGATCTCGTCGTCCACTTTAAGGAACTCTTGCGGCACACCATCGATCGACAGACGCACATCGTTATCGCCAATTGGCTTCTTGACCACCTTGATCTTGACGTGCGACGTCAACGGGATTATCAGTGGTCTGAAACTGAGAGAACGTGGACAAATGGGCGAGATGAGGATCGCAGGAACCAAAGGATTCACAATGCTTCCCCCGGAAGATAACGAATAAGCAGTAGACCCCGTTGGTGTTGAGAGGGCAACTCCGTCTGCCGTCGTTCTCGTCAGGAACTGGCCGTCGACATAGATGTCCAGCGTCGTCAAAGTTGGGGTATCACCACGGTGTAGCACGATATCGTTCATGGCATGAACCATCTTTGGGGCCTCGGATTGGCCGCTCTGGGCCCTGATAACGTGGCACTCGAGTCTCGTGCGGTGCAGGACTTTGGCCGTAGAGTTGTAGACGTTATCGAAGGCCTCCTTGTGGTGCTGGAAGTCGAACGGAAGCAGGAAACCGAGCGTACCTAAAGAGAAGGACAAGACTGGTGGAACAGCAACGTTCGAGAACATCGACACGGCCCTCAAAATGGTACCATCGCCGCCTAGAGTAACAAGCAGATCCGTCTTGGAGACGATATCTGAAGGCTCACCGGTGTAGAGGATATGGGGCGACGATTTCGTCTGCTCTGGGAAGCTTTTAAAGTCCTGTGAAATCTCTTCGGCCACGTCCTTGGTGACGATCACGTTCAATTCGGGGTAATGATCATGGATGAAGCCCACAAACTTGACCATATTCTCTCTGGGTAACGAAGTCCATGGCTTCTTCACAACAAATATGTTCTGTAGCGGTTTTGGCCATACAAGGTTCTGCAGTTTGGAGTTGGACACTTTGATATAGTCCGGTTGCTGTCCTGAGCGTAGCTGCTCACACGAGCGGATCGAAACGTACTTATTGGGTGTTATTGGAGGCTCTGAGATCTTGGACGACACTGATGATGAGAATAGACGGATATTTCTTCCGATCGATGGTCTGAACATGTTGACGTGTGGCTGTTGTCGCTCGATTGTGCTGGGTGTGTTTTTCGGTCTCTTCAAAAGCGGAGTCAGCGGTGTTTAGGATGAGGGATTTCTGTATGTGTCAGCCGAAGCAAGTTGAGCAGGTCTTCCAGTCAGTGTCGAGTTTCTTCTAATAACGAGAAGGAGTTATGCTCGATCAATGATTCATCTTTCAATTTCCTCGAGGCTTTCGGGTAACGGAGACCGCGCTAATTTATGGGGGAGTCACATGATACGCGTCACGGAGTTCCATCACGGCTTACGTAATGGAGATGTAATAGGATTCAATTGAGGTATATCATTTAATTGATGGATATTATATAATTGATGAATTGATATGATTGATGGATATGTCAATATAGGCCATTTCCGCACGGGCAAACCCAGACCCCAAATTGGGTAAGCTAAGCTCAACATCACAAACAACGGCTCGATTTAAAGCCCTTTAAATCGTCATCATAAACAGCTACAAGAGACACACATATGCAGAAAATAGACGGATCAATTGACACAATATTGTCACGGTTTGACGGGAAGATCGAACAACTGGTTGACGTGGAATCGCTTGTGTCCCAGCTGGCCAGCTCCATGCACGTGACATTGCTGAGGAGTTGGGGAACCATAATAGACGGATATTTGTTCCGATCAATAATTTGAACATGTTTTAGTGTTAGTTCGATACACAGACAGGCAAATCCTATAACAACCCGCCCTCTCCTACTTCAGTAGGGATAGCATCATCCTCGTCCTCTCTTTGGTAGCGTGATGGGTCACCAATCAATATTCCATCCTTATAACAACTCTCGTGATACTCCAACTTCATCACTCCATTCAACTTCATCGCTTTAGAGCCGTCATATACTTGGAAATCTTTCAAGACACGTGGTGTTGATCGATCGTATCCATAAAACATGTTAGAATCCATACGAACATCTGGTGCAATCTGGGGTACTAGACCACGTTTCATGAGCATCACACGATATAACGATCTGCTAACAGCTTCAAATTCATATGTATGCGTGTTGTAGTTTGTTGCTCTCCAATGAGTTATAATGGTTTTCAATCGTGGATAGTCTCGGATGTGCAACGTTGTTGGTATAGGTTCACATCCCATCAATATGATTGTCTCGAGTTTTGGTGCCTGGAAAGACGTCAGTTCTGCAACCTTTAGGTTGTAGAGTCTCAGTGTTCTCAATTTAGGGAACCGGAGTCCTTGTAGTTTAGGAAGCCATTCAGTAGGGGAAACATCCCTACTATTGATACTGAAAGTTTCAATCCCATCAGCTTTGATGAGGACATTCATATAGCACGATTGAAGAGTTGGATCCAAGCATCGGGATTTAGACATCAATGAAAGATCTTTTGTAGATGCCAAAGTTTCAATCAAAGGTATGGTGTTGCCAATGGTGTTTAATGATCGAAGTTCAAGCCGAAACCTTTCGAGCTTTGGATAAGGCCTGGAGAAGGAGAAAGTCCGTAATTTGGATACAGATAAGAAGAGTTTTTGGAGTTGAGGCATAGCATTGTTATGGAGAATCAGTCCTGAAAAAGAATCCTGTCTTGTGTATAAATTATGATACCGATGATTATCGACAAGATCCAAGTCTTCCAAGTACAATGCCTTCAATTTTGGGAATGTGTTATCACTGAAATGTGTAGTGACACCTCCTATCAGACTCATCACCTCTAACATCGGTAAACAAACATTCTTCATGTAGACTTGTGGTGGCTTCAAGTTGTTTTGGTGGTTTAGTGCTTCGAACACAACAAGCTTTTGTAAGGCTTCGAGCTTCAAGGTCTTTTGGAGAACTTTGGCTTCGAAATATGTGATGGTCAAATCAGTGACATTTCTGCTTGAGCTCTTCCAAAATAAAGCTTCACCAGAGAACAGCCTCTTCACAGATGCTAGATCCTTTGTATACAGGCTCAGCCTAGGATATATCTCCAAATACTTCACAAACCAATTTTTAGCACCCCAACTAGTCAAATCAAGATACTCCTCCTCATCAATAGGCTGAATTACTTCAATCAACCGCCTCATATCTCCAACAATACCACAGACAGGTCGTTTGAAAGTGTTCTTTGCAACAAGCACAGATATTGCAATATCATTCTTCAAACACCATTCAGTTATCCTCTTGCCAATGTTAGATTCCCCGTCATTCTCGCAATCAACGTTCAACTCAACATATATCGTAACATCTTTGGGTAAGACCTGGTTCTGCCCCATAAGTGACATAGCCATCGTCTGAAACTCTCTTGAGTCATGGAAAGTAATGGAGCTCTCCACAGGCTTATATGTCTTTGGCTGAGTAACAGCACGGTGATGGAACACATAGAACCTTGAGTCTATGTATGAGCCAAGGAATGTGTCAAGTCTCAAGACTCGATAGAGACGATAGTCCAGAAGACGAAGGTGCCGGAGAATAATATGGATCAGTTCATTGGGCAGTGAATCGATGTTGGCGAACGACGTGTTCTTTTTGGAATCCATTGATTTCATGGGCTCTTGACGTTGGTACTCCGGTGTTTCCTACCAGTCAAGCAAGCCAATTGTACTGATTCACAGTGGAGACGTATGTGTTCAGGAGAGCAACCTTACTCATTAAGATGACAACGAATGGCACGAAGAACACCTTTTTTTCATTCCGTGAGAACAATATACATGGATAGGAAACATTAAAGAGCCGGGGTCGCGAATTAAGCGCCGGAGAAAATCTGGGGAAGACTCTTTAGCAGCAGCAATAATATAGAACGTAGGATTTACATATTGATGCATAGAACACTAATGAACTATTTTTACACCGAGTGTGATTTTTCCTCATAGTTGTACAGGTTTTCATCACTCATTCGATATTTACTGCGCCTTTGTGACACATATATAAGTTTATCCAAATAGCTGTCCGCGACTGAATCCAATTTTCAGGAAGACATTAAAAAAACACAACTGTCATTTATGCACGGGTAAAATCGTGGCCATTGCGGAATATATTACAACCAAGCTCATTACACGTCAACACAAGCTCATTTAATGGCGCTTTAAGTCACCGAACGATAGCTGAAAGACACTCACTAGATGCAGACGATTGAGGAGATTGACACACATCTGTCACGGCTTGATGAACAGATCCAACGGCTGGTTGATGTGGACTCGCTTGTTTCTCAAATGGCCAGGTCAACGACCCAGACATTGACTGCTAAAGAGTTGAGCCAACTCCACGCCCGTGATGGTGAAATTACTAAAGAGCTGGAGAGATTACAAGAAATCTGGGTGCTTACTACGCTGAAGAAGGAGATTGAGGTCAATCTGGAGATGTTAGAGTTCGAGAATGTTTTTGCTTCATTGCAGAAACTAAGCCAGAAGGTCAACTCGATGTCTTTTCTCAACTCATCTGTCAAGACTACGTGGATGGCCAGGCTCTCTAAGATCCAGGACGATGTTATGGAGTCACTCGTCGCGGTCTGGAAAAAGTTACTGGCTGTTGAGCATTCTGCTGGAGCAGTGGCTATCACATTCAATGATACCGTTGAAGTTGATGACCTCCCGGTGACGTACGTGTCTGTTCAGGAGGTTGTCCAGGCTTACTCATTGCCACAGAATCTCTTCAACACGTCTCATGCCATTGACTCATGCTTTGTCTCTGTGCTGTTCAAATCTGGACTGAGGTTCATGCTTGAGAAGTCTACACTCTCGTCTGAAGAGTACATCCCTTCTTCAACACATGAGACTATCCAGACCAATATTGCATCCACCAAGGCGTTGGTTGATTTCGTCAGTCTTTTCCCTGATAGCACAAAGATCATCAACTACATCCAGCCACGGCTGTATGAAAAGCTCAAAGAGCTCATCACAGAGAATGCCACCGAGATCTACAACAACGATGGACTCAAGTCAAGCTTCATTCAGCTTGGTGAGTACTTGCAATCCAGAAGATTCACCCGTGGGAACCTTTCAGACTGGATCAAATCTGACCTCCATGAAATCACTATCCAGCACTTCCTCAATGAACACCTCGAACAGGTCAGAGGCATCTTTGAGAAACCGGATTTCACATTAGTCTCCAGAAGCACAGTACAACCAAAGTCTACC